>ML662453.1:8714132-8882696 GCA_007570785.1 Antilocapra americana
GGGGGGAGGGAGGAGGGAGGGGGGTTCCGGAGGGGAAGCATATGTAAACCCATGGTGATATCATGACAATGTATGGCAAAAACAATTAAAAAAATAAATAAATAAATAAAAATAAAAAATAAAAAAAAAAAGGAAATTGGTTTACAATGTAAAAAAAAATAAATAAATAAATAAAAAAAATAAAAAGTGGGCCAAAGAACTTAACAGACATTTCTCCAAAGAAGATATAAAAATGGCTAACAAACACATGAAAAGATGCTCAACATCACTCATTATCAGAGAAATGCAAATCAAAACCACAATGAGGTATCACTTTACACCAGTCAGAATGGCTGTAATCCAAAAGTCTACAAGCAATAAATGCTGGAGAGGATGTGGAGAAAAGGGAACCCTCTTACACTGTTGGTGGGATTGCAAACTAGTACAGCCACTATGGAAAACAGTGTGGAGGTTCCTTAAAAAGCTGCAAATAGTCCTACCATATGACCCGGCAATCCCACTGCTGGGCATATACACCGAGGAAACCAGAATTGAAAGAGCCACGTGTATCCCAATGTTCATCGCTGCATTGTTTACAATAGCCAGGACATGGAAGCAACCTAGATGCCCATCAACTGACGAATGGATAAGAAAGCTGTGGTACATATACACAATGGAATATTACTCAGCATTAAAAAAAAATTCATTTGAAGCAATTCTACTCAGATGGACGAAACTGGAGCCCATTATCCAGAGTGAAGTAAGCCAGAAGCAAAAACAACAATACAGTATATTAACACATATATATGGAATTTAGAAAGACGGTAACGAGAACCCAACATGCGAGACAGCAAAAGGAACGCAGATGTATAGAATAGACTCGTGGACTTTGTGGATGAGGGTAAGGGTGGGATGATATGGGAGAAGGGCATTGAAACAAGTTAATTATCATATGTCTAATCAATCACCAGCCCAGGATTGATGCTCGGGGCTGGTGCAGCGAGATTTCCCGGGGGGGAGGGAGGAGGGAGGGGGGTTCTGGAGGGGAAGCATATGTAAACCCACGGTGATATCATGACATTGTATGGCAAAAACAATTAAAAAAAAAAATCCGCATGATCACTGTGATAATCAAAACAAAAGAGAAAGGAAGCAAAATACCAGTCAATAAAACTGGAAGGAGTGATAGAATTGGAAATCACTATTTTGTACCCTGCAATAAAGTAAGTGATATAAGCAAAGATTATCAATGGAACTACGGGGTCAAAAAGTAAAATACTTACATTGGGTTAAAGTAACACCCACAGATGACTTACAAATTACTTACAAATGGAAAACTTCTCTTTACACTGGAGAGATCTGGTAGTCACCATCTTAACCAAGCAATCAGACTGAGCACCACTAATAGTGCAACAATTATGCACCTTCTGATATGCTATACTCCAAAATACACAATATCACCTATGAATTATTCCTGTCAAAGTGATGAACATACTTCTAACCAAGCCTCATGACCTACACTCCAGTTTACAGAAAATATGGGGATAGAGGAACAGTTAAATTATACCAAGAGAAATCAGAAAGACAAGTTCACAGCATGGAACACAGTATAAGACAATTAAGCGATGACAAAGGCTCTCTCTTTAATCAGACTTTCGTGAGGCTCCTCTGAACCCTCTTTCACCTAGGCCTCCACCCTGCCTCGGGCCTACCCCACCCAGTCTTGCAGGTGGTAATGGTGACGCAGACGTGCTCAGTGGTGTCCGACTCTGTGACCCCATGGGCATCTCTGTCCATGGAATTTTCCAGGTAAGAATACTAGGGCGGGTTGCTATTTCCTTCTCCAGGGGATCTTCCCAACCCAGGGATCCAATCCGCATCTCTTGGGTCTCCTGTATTTGTAGGTGGGTTCTTCACTAGTCTAGCCACCAGAGATGTGCTACTGTATCATCCCTCCACCCCACTATATGATCTCCTTTAATATATGATCAAGTTCCCCTTCTTCTACCCATGATCAGGTCTACAGTCTTAACGTATCTTTAGCAAGAATCCTGTCAAGCCAGTTTAGCAAGATCCCCCTCCCCCCATCTTATCTCCGGCTTCACACACTGACTCCCTGACCTGCCTTTTGGCCATATATCCCCAGTTAACCTTGCTGTATTCAGAGCTGAACTCCTTCTCTCTCCCTTTTGCAATAATCGTGCATAAATTCTTCTTTATAGTTTGAGAATAATTTTTTCTGTATCACCTGGATACTTGAAAAATTAATGTCTTTGTTTAAAAAAAAAAAGGTAGATTACTATAGAATGAAAGAAATTAGAGAGACATAACAATCAAATGAATATAAGATTCCATGGTTGGATCCTGACCAAAAAAGAAAGTCTGCGAAAATTATTTTGAGGGCAATTGGATCCTTTTGATTATGAACTGGAAATTATAGAATGAGTCTTAATTTTCTTAGGCGTGGTACTGGCATTGATATGAAGAGAATGTTCTTACTCCTATGAAACACCTGGCTTTTGGGAATTCCTGTGTTTATAGAGGTTGTATTAATTTTCTAAAATTTCTGTAACAAACTATCACAAGCTAGGTGGTTTACAACAATAGAAATGTATCCTCTTTCAGTTCTGGAGGCTAGAGGTCTCAAACCAGGTATCAGCTGGACCATGCTGTGTCTGAAGGCACCGGGAGATGATTTTTCCTTGCTTCTTCCTAGCACCTGGTGTTTGCTGGCAACCTGAGGTGTTCCTTGGCTTATGACAGCACTAACTCCATCTCTGCCTTTGTGGTCACTTGTCCTTCCCTGTGCATTTCTCTGGGACTTCAATCTCTCTCTCCTTATAAGGACATCAGTTATTGAGTTTAGGGCCCACCCTAACCCAATATTCTCTCATCTTAACCTGATTACATCTGCAAAGACCCTGCTTATAATAAGGTCACATTCACTGGTACCAGGGGTTAGGACTTCTCCTTGGGGGGAACATAATTCTACCCATAATGAGAATAAAATGTCAAGATGTCTGAAATTTACTTTCAGATGTCTCAGCAGAAAATTTTATAGACAAAGAGAGAGATAGAGAGAGAAAAGGAAAAAAAAATAATTCTTGAAATGTTAATAATTGTAGGATCTAGGTAGAAGGTAGAGGATGAACATTATATTCTTTCAAACTTCCTCTAAGTTTGAAATTTTCAAAGTAAAAAGTTGAAGGAAAAATAGATTCATAGCAATGCCCCCATCCAGAATTCTGTTTCATAAACCTGAGGAAGGGCCTAGGAATATGTATTTTTAACAAAGATTCTCACTGTTAATAAGCACTCAAAAGTGATTCTAATGCACTGCTAGGATTGAAAAGTACTAGTTGATACTATGGATCACATGGATATATTTACATCCCTCGCCACCTTTCTACCAATATACTCTAAGATGTATTCTTTTGAGGACATAAATTATGTAAAGTTAAATCAACCAGCACAGCATGTAGACACATTACATAAAAATGGTGAGAATCTCCTTCACTGATCAATGTAACAATATCTAATGATTTTTTGTTAGATATGTGTTTCACAGTAGGGAAATATCTCTGAAGTAAATGTATTTCTCTAGAACATCAATAGGCTTCAGCTAGAATTTTTTTTCTGATCCTTCTTTCTAATCTCTCCTACAGATATATTTGGTTTTTGTTTTTAAGATTGTGCTCGTGCTTGGCCGTGTCCAACTCTTTGTGACCCTTTGGATTGTAGCCCCCCAGACTCTTCTGTCCATTGGATTTCCCAGGCAAGCGTACTGGAGTGGGTTGCCATTTCCTCCTCCAGGGAATCTTCCTGACCCAGGGAATGAACCTGTGTCTCCTGCATTGCAGGCAGATTCTTTACCCGCTGAGCCATCAGGGAAGCCCAATGGATGCATACCTTTTTCTTTTTTTAAGTCTCTTTACTCATATTTTAGTGGGGCTTGGGGTGGAGGTTGAAGTTTATACACATGTTCACTCTGTTGTTTAATGGGAAGTCCTCAGAACCCACAGTTTTCAACTCCAAACTTATTGATGTCAGCTTCCTCATGTAAACTAGTCCCGATTTCAAAATGGAAGGCAATCAGAAATGTGACTTGATTCACGGAGTTGGGAGACCCACTTTCCAAAAATGCCTTTGGCCCGTGTGGTTAAGGCTGAATGACCAGTCTGAGTGTAATTGTCTGACCATCATGTGTGGACTGGGTACACACAGCACAGCCCCACAGCCCCAGCCTCGTCCCTTCTGATGAAACACGAGTGCCCACAAACAGAAGGTTCCTCTTCTCTCACTCTGGAATAAACAGGAAGGTCTCTTGGGACTGTGGTCTTAGGACTCCAGCTCTGCCCCTAATGTCTTCAGTCCTTTTACTGAGAACTGAGTCATTGCAACACCATGCTCTGCCAGCTGTCTCAGCACAAGAAAAGCTTTGCTGTGGTATGAGGTTTTGTGGGCTGCAAACTACATCTAGGTCAGCAAATTAAACTCCACAGTGTGGCTACCAAGTCCAGCTTCATCTGGCTAAAGGGCTGTCTGATTTCACCCTCTGGGCACTGGCTCTTCTGATGTTTGGGATACAAGGCCCCTCTGCGGGTGTTTAAGGTACAACCCTGCAGGCCTAAACCCCAGGGTGACACGTGCCTAAGCTCAGAGTATTATTTTCTCCACCAGGGCTCCTAGGCACTTGAGAGTAACAATACTCTGTCCCTGCAGATATATTGTGATTTGTGTCTGTGTGCTGGGACAAAGTGGGGAAATGGAGATGTATTTCTTTGTTCCTCAATTTCACCCACTGTTTTTCTTTCCTGCCACATGGACTCAAATATGAGCCTTTTTTTCTCAGTTCCCTTTCATGGAAGTTTTTCAGAAAGAGCTCACAACAGGTGGCAAACTAGTCTACCTAGATAGGGCTTTACAAAGAGCAGTATCTCTGGAATTCCCTGGCAGTCCAATAGTTAGGACTCGGGTCTTTCACTGTCATGACTCTAGGTTCCATCCCTGGTTGGGGAACTAAGATCTTGCAAGCTATGCAGCCAGAAAACAACAACATCAACCAAGAGCAACGTCTCGATGGGCTATGGTTTTACATCTTGGTTCAGGGACTGGGTCTCAGTTTTGATAGTGGATAAAGTCCTCAGAGACTAAATCATATTAAAAATTCAAAATAATTCAGGAAATATTTATTTGAAGGCTTGATGCTATCCAGATCTCTGGAATGCAGGAAAGAAAACCAGAGTTGCTATCTTCCAGAAACTCTTTAACTATGGGGGAAGAATATAACATTCTAGTGGAGGGCTACATATTTTACTGCCTAACACATATTCATGCTTTTCCTGGTAATAGAAACCCAAGTTTACTCTGAGGAGAACCCCCTCCTCCACCCTTAGTCTGTGTGCTTTCAATGCCTTGTTCTAGAGCTGAGGCATAGACTCAGGCCTGGCCACAGTGACTGATTTAGAGATAGGCATGAAACCTAATCAAAGCCAAGATTTTACTTGCAGAACAGGAATAGAGGTGGAGGTAGAGAATAGACGTGTGGGCACAGGGTGGGAGGGGAGGGCGGGATGAACTGGGAGAGTAGCAGTGACCTATATACACTCAGTTCAGTTCAATGCAGTCGCTCAGTGCATGCCAGGCCTCCCTGTCCATCACCAGCTCCCAGAGTTTACTCAAACTCATGTCCATTGAGTCGGTGATGCCATCCAACAATCTCATCCTCTGTCATCCCCTTCTCCTCCCAGCCTTCAATCTTTCCCAGCATCAGGGTCTTTTCCAATGAGTCAGTTCTTCACATCAGGTGGCCAAAGTATTGGAGTTTCAGCTTCAGTATCAGTCCTTCCAATGAACACCCAGGACTGATCTCCTTTAGGATGGACTGGTTGGATCTCCTTGCAGTCTAAGGGACTCTCAAGAGCCTTCTCCATCACCACAGTTCAAAAGTATTGATTCTTCGATTCTTCGGTGCTCAGCTTTCTTTATATTCCATACATGTATATGTATACATATAGCCAATTCACTTCCTTGTACAGCAGAAACTAACCCAACATTATAAATCAATTATACTCCAGAAAAAAAGTTAATGATATGCATGAAACGTTTGATCATACTGTTTTGAGGAGAGATACTAGATCATTTTTGCTTGGATTACAAGGAGGATGTGAGCCAAGAGTCACCAAAAGCCACATGATAGAGACTAAGAGTGAGGCCAACACAGCAAAAGACAGATCAGAATGGAAGAGAGAGACTGACTTTCTTGGTCAAGCCATTCTTGACGTTCCATATATTTCTAGACATTTCTGCTAATTGTTCCAACAATTATTTTTATTTGTTTAAGCCAGTTAGATGGAGTTTTAAGTTGCAACTAAAATAGCTCTATGTTGCAACTAAAAACTTGAATAGTGTCCCCTCCCAAATTCACATCCACCCAGAATTTCAGAATGTGACCTTATTTGAAAATAGAGTCTTTGAAGATGTAACTAGTTAAGGGTGTTAAGGTGAAAGCATATAGGGTGTGCCCTAAATTCCATGACTGGTGTCCTTGTAAGATGAGGGAAGGACTAAGAGACACAAGAAGAAAGCCATGTGGAGGGACAGACGGGGATTGGAACCATGCTACTAAAGGCCTAGGAACGCCTATGGCCACCAGAAACTACGAAGAAGCAAGGAAGTAACCTATGAGCATCACAGAGAAACTGGTCCTTCTGATACCTTTTTTTTTTTTACACTTTTTGTAATGCAGCATGTGGCATCTTAGCTCTCCAACTAGGGATCAAACGCATGCCTCTTGTATCCGAAGCACAGTCTTAACCACTGGACCACCAGGGAAGTCCCTCTTCTGATACCTTGACTTCAAACTTCTAGCCTCTAAAACTATAAAGGTTCCATTGTTTTAAGCCAGTTTGTGTTCTTTGTGCCAGCAGCCCTAGGAACAAAAATGTTCTAATACATGAAAGAATTCAATATTTATTGATACCTAATGTGTATCTGAAGAGATTTTAGCTCATTATTGACCAGGGGATTTTTTGCAGAAACTAAGGTCTGTGGCTGGTGACTTTTATTCTGGCCGGCTAAAAATGATTTCTGTTATTGCACTAACACTTTGCAGGTTATTACATTCAACAATGTGGGTTCGATCCCTGGGTCGGGAAGATCCCCTGGAGAAGGGAAAGGCTACCCACTCCAGTATTCTGGCCTGGAGAATTCCACAGACTGTATAGTCCATGGGGTCGCAAAGAGTCAGACACAACTGAGTTACTTTCACTTTCACATTCAACAGTTACACATGAAGCACCTGTGAAGTGGAGCGGAGTGAAGTCGCTCAGTCTTATCTGACTCTTTGTGACCCCATGGACTATAGCCTACCAGGCTCCTCAGTCTATGGAATTTTTCAGGCAAGGGTACTGGAGTGGGCTGCTATTTTCTTCTCCAAAACACCTGTAAAGTCTTCTAATTTTTGTGAAATATTATCTTCAATCTACTATTCTGTAGAAACAAAGGAGCGTTCTCCAGCACTGTGAGTTTTATTTTCCCTTTCTGTATCAGAATCAATCACTAAGGTTTTTTGTCTTTTTGTTGGTCTAACATTCACATTGTCTGACTCAGAACTGTATTCTGAAGAACTGTCATCTTCTGAGACACTAGTGTTAATGTTGCTCAGACAATTGGAACAAGTATCTGCATAAAATTCACCAGAAAATTCTTCACTCAAAATTTCATGATGCATCATTTTGAAAAAAATTTACATTTATAGTATACACAAGGTTGGAATAGGCTTCCCTGGTGGCTCACTGGTAAAGAATCCACCTGCCAATGCAGGAGACACAGGTTTGATCCCTGGGTCAGGAAGATCCCTTGGAGAAGGAAATAGCAACCCACTCCAGTATTCTTGCCTGGGAAATCCCATGGATAGAAGGAGTCTGGTGGGCTGTAGTTCATGGAGTTGAAAAAGAGTCGGACACAACTTAGTTACTAAACAACAGCGGCAGCAACGTTGGAACAAAAACCTAACGGGGCAAAATGTGAATGATAAGGACTATCATAAATTGTGTAATGAACCCTTGATCAATTTTAAGCCTCTAACAACTTCCTCCAGTGATGTTAATTGTATCACTCTCTGAAAACGTATTGATACGTCTGAGATCAATAATGTTTGGGTAACAAAAGATATATCAATACGTCTCTGGTCAATAATGTGCTATTACCATAAAATTCAGAGAAAAGTGGCACGGATAATGTAGAAGGATATTTGGGCTGGGACATTATGAAGCCTGAAGAACTGTCTGTCCCACCAACCTGCCCCACCCTGGGTACCTCTGCAAGGCCCTGGGAAACTATAGAATTCTTGTTCTCCAGACTTTTCTGGCCTTCTGACAAGCCATTCTCCTAATATATGGACTTCCTTCTTCAGCAAGGGAATGAACTCTGTTTGATATAATTGAAAATATTTCTCCTCGTTTATTCTTTGTCTTTTGACTTTGTGTGGATTGATCTTTGTCCTGTAGAATTTTCACTTTTTACATAGTCAAATTTATCTGCTAGGCAGGTGATATTCTGCCCATTTTACAGCCAGGGAAAGTACAGTCCATAGACGTTACACAATTGCCCCAAGGTAAAGGTCTCCACAGTTCTTAATCCGAAGAGGGAGGAGTCATGCTCCTGTTTGTCCAAACCAAAGCCGGGGCTCCTCCTTTAACACCATTCAGAAGCCTTGTGTCTACACCCTCAGACTAGAGATGACTGATCTTGCCTCTGCTGATTATTCCTAGCTTGACTGTCACAGGAAAAGCTTATTTTCAATTATTACATATAACTTTTTCACCTTACAACTTAGTTATAAGATAGAGCTCTATTAACATCATGGGAGAACCAAAGGAAATGGTTACTAAAAAGCAAATTCCGTCCTCAAGGTCAAAGTTCCAAAGCATAGTCCCCAGAGGCTCCCCTGGCCGAGGCCCCCTCCACTGTCTGCTCCCTCTCAGGTGGATGACCCCCCCACTGCCATCCGGATTGCCCCAACCACGGGAAAGCGCAGGGGGCTTTGAACTTCATCCCAGAGGAACTCTTCTTCCTATGTGAGAGCTGTGCTTCATTTAAGGAAGTGTAAAAATTGGTAAATAATACTTGTGTGTTGTCTAGGGCTGCCCTAAGGATGCGGCTCATGACAGAAGTGTTTCTCACTTATAGAGAACAAACATTTGAGGTGAAGGTGTGAGGGGGGTAGGTTTCTTCTGAGGCCTTTCTCCTTGGCTTGTAGATAACTGTCTTTGTGTGGTGTGTTGGTCTGCTTGGGTCACCATAACAACACATCACAGACAGCGTGCCTTAAACAGCAGAAATTTGTTTTCTCACAGCTGTGGAAGCCGGAGTCCAAGATTAAGGTGCTGGCCTGGTCGGCTCTAGAGAGTGCTCCCTTCTCAGCTCTGAGATAGCCACCTTCTCACTGTCTTCTCTTCTCCTCACAGGGTGGAAGGGGTTCTGGGGTCTCCTTCTCTTCTTACAAAGGTGCTATCATGCAGTCCTGCCTTAGCTCAGACTGCTATAGCAAAATACCATGAACTGGGTCGTATATATAAATACAAGTTTATTTCCCAGAGTTCTAGAGGCTGGAAGTCCAGGCTCAGGCGCCAGCACTGGTCACATCCTGGTGAAGGCCTTCTTCCAGGTTGCAGACGGTCAACTTCTGTGTCCTCAGGTGGCAGAGAGCAGAGTTTAGTAAGCAAACTCTCTGCTGACTGTTAGAAAGGTGCTAATCCCATTCATGAGAGCTCCACCCCAGAGACCTCATCTCATGCTTGTTACCCCACAGAAGCCCCCTTTCTAACACCACCACATGGAGTGGGGTATAGTTTCAGCATATGCATTTTGGAGGACACAAACCTTCAGTCCCTAACAGGGCTCTGTCCTCATAATTTCATCTAAACCTAATTATCTCCCAAAGTCTCCATCCCCAAATACCATCACCCTGAAGGGTTAAAGCTTCACCACATAAATTTGAGGGGCAGGGACTCAAACATTTAATCCATCTCATATTGTCTGCTCTGCCAGTCTGTGTCCAAATTTCCTCTTCTTACAAGGGCAGTATTCCAATGACCTCATTTAACCTCTGTAAAGGTCCTGTCTCTAAAGGAAGGGAGTTAGCATTCTGAGATCCTGGGAGTTAGCATTTCAATATATGGATTTTTTTGGCCACGTCACCAACATGTAGGATCTTAGTTCTCCAACTGGGAATCGAACCTGTGCTCCCTACATTGGAAGCACTGAGTCTTAACCACTGGATCACCAGGGAAGTCCCTCAGTGTATGAACTTTGAGGGGACAAAATTCAGCCCAAACACTACTGTTGGAGCCTCACAGAATGAAAAGATTTTTCCAAGTCTGGTGTAATTAAGCCCTCCCGTGCCTGTGATATACTCAAGGACTCTCAGATTCACCAGGTCTACCGCCCCTACCCTCACTTTCAGCAACTTATTATCACAGAAGTGCTCAAATATAAATATATAGAAAGATTGAAAGAACAGCACAACAATCACTCATATACCCCCACTTAGATCTAGAAATTGCTGACATCTGGGGAGGCTTCCCTGGTGGCTCAGTGGTAAAGGGTCCACCTGCCAGTGCAGGAGACACAGGTTCGATGCCTGGTCCAGGAGGATCCCACTTGCCTCAGAGCAACTAAGCCCATGAGCCACAACTACTGAGCCTGTGCTCTAGAGCCTGGGACCGCAACTATTGAGCCCACCTGCCCCAGAGCCCGTGCTTTGCAAGCGAATCCACTGCACTGAGAAGCCCGTGCACCTCAACGAGGAGTAGCCTGCAGTCTCCAAAATCAGAGAAAAACCCAGGAAGCAACAAAGACCCAGCACAGACAAAAACTAAGTTTTAAAAGATTGTTGATACTTTTTGTTTTATCTCTAGGTGTGTGTGTTTTCCCAAAATGCTTGAAAATAAGATTTGGAAATCATATTTCAGTAAATGCTTTAGTAGGTGCCTCCTAAAAATCGACATGGTGGACAATCCTTGCCTGAAAAAGTTATTTCATTGATTGGCCTCCTACTAGTTTGAACCTGAGTTTACCCCTCAAAAGGCCAGGGCTTAACACTCAGTAAGTAACATGTGTAGTAGGATGGGGCTCAATCCTTTCCTCTTAGAAGCTTTTCTCTTTCCTATGATTCCTCTAACTTATCTCCTCAATCTTTAGAGAACAGACCCGCTGGTTGGTTCCCTGGTGTCTGGAAATTCAACACCAGGAGAACAAGAATCTGAACCACTTGTGGGGGTCAGTGGCAGGGAGGAGAAGCGCCAAGGTGAAATAAGACAAACCAAATAAATACAGCTGAAATTATGAGCAGGATAAGTTGAAGAACATACCTGATGCAGAAGTGAAGATCCCAAACAGAGAGGAGGAACTCTGTGACTTGGGGAGGGGGCGGGTCCGGGAGAGCCCAGCTTCTGCGTGCAGCCCAGGGGGTACTGGGCCATCACGGGGTCTCCCAGGTGACCCGGAAGCCCCCGTTCTTCTGTCCCAATGCCCCCATGGCCCGCCCCAACACTGGGGGCTACAGGAACCTCAGGAAGTGAGTCTGTGGAGCTTGTGAGAAGCCAGGGCAGCAGGGCCAGGCTGTGCTCCCCACAAATGCCACTTCCCTCCTGCCCCTCAGTGGGCCATCTTCCTGCCCCAGCCCCACTAAGCAGGAGCTTCCTGCTGCGTTTCCCTGTTGCCTTAGCACCTGGAAGAGATTAGCTTAGCTGGCAAACCTGGAGAGCTCATAGTGTGCTTCCTTTTCAACGTGATTTGTAAAACAAAATATTGAATGAGATCAGTTCCAGCAGTCTCCCTTGAGATCCACATAAAATCTACAGAGAAGTGTCCATTTATCACTACCCTGGGGCTTCCTGTTTTGAGTCTGACCTGTTCTTGGCAGACCCTCCACCCTGGTTTCATCACATTGAAAGACCTGGGCAGACTTAACTCTCTCTTTCCCCTCCTTCTCTTTGTTCCCTGCCCTGTTCCTTCTGGTTCAGGCACCAGGGCAGGACTCAGAGACCCGAAAGACAGGAGAGGTGGCTGAGTCACACCCCCTCTGGTCTATACTCACCCCTTTTCTTTCCCAGGTAACATTTCATGAACGTGGGCAACCCACTCCCTTCATTCTGGATGGGGAGAGGAAATGTCCTCTTTGGACAAAACTCGCCCTGAAGTTCTCAGAGAGAGCAATCTTCAGAGTGGGGTGTGGCTTAGGAAGAGCCAACAGGTCAAGTTCAAAAGCAAAGACCTGGCTAGGCCTGACTGTTGGGAAAAATAATCACAAAATAGGGAAGGGGAACCATAGAGCTCTTTGGGTCTACTTTAAGGTCGCTAAATCCTGATGACAAATAGCCAGGTGATTGTTGTACATCTACCCAGCTTCTTAGACCCTAGCTCCCAAATACAGGGCGTGCATGTGACCCTGGCTGTCCAATCACAGTGCCCTGGTGCCCTGTGCCCGCTGCCACACAGCCCAGAGAGACCTATTGTAATTGATTGCAATTTAAAAGCAAGTACGGGGACCTCCTGGTGGTCCAGTGGCTAAGATTCTGCACTCCCGGTCCAAGGGTTTGATCCTTAGGGACACAGGAGACGTGGGTTCAATCCCTGGGTCAGGAAGATCCCCCAGAGAAGGAAATAGCAACCCACTCTGGTATTCTTGTTTGGAAAATCCCATGGACAGAGGAGAATGGTGGGCTACAGTCCACATGATTGCAAAGAGTCAGACTCGACTGAGCGACTGAGCATCACATAGGCTTGGAACTAGATCCTACCTGCTGCAACTAAAGTTCCTGTGTGCTCTGCTAAGACCCTGTACAGCCAGATAAATAAATAAAAATAAACAAATATGTAAAACTGCTGGGTGCCTGCCCCAATATTCATTTTCATCTTATTCTCCAGTAACAGAAGTCCAATTTTTAAAACCTGTGGTAAAGCTCACGTAACAACATTCCTACTTTTCAGGTGTACAGTCACAAGGTGGTCCAACCGTCACCGCTGACCAGGTCCAGAACATTTTTCCATCACCCACAGAATTTATTCTATTCAGTTGCCAGCGCTGCAAGCTCAAGGACTTCGTTTCTCAACTTCCCTTTCCGTGAGATGTGGCTTTCTGATTAGGTTGTAGCCAATGAAATGTGAGCAGAAGTGTGAGGGTCTCCCAGAAAAGCTCCTTAAAAGGATTTGACACCCTTTGGTCCTTTCCTGTTTCTTTCCTCTGCTGACCTTAAATATCAGCCTTTCATCTATGGGTCTGGTGGAAGACCTGAGCTAGTCGGGGTGTTCACCCTTGTTGTGGTCAGTATGGGCCTTAAGAAGAAGTTCCCTTCCTAGTTGAGATAAACAGATATGCACTATTTATAGAAAAAAAAAAAAAAGATAAACAGGAGCATTCCCTGGCAGTCCAGTGGTTACGGCTCCATGCTTCCATGGCAGGGGACGTGGGTTCAATCCCTAGACAGGGAACTAAAATCCTGACTGCCAGGTAGTGCTCAGTCAAAAAAAAAAAGAAAAGGTAAACAATAAGGACCTACTGTATAGCACAGGGAACTACACTTATCATCTTGTAATAACTTATAATGGAAAATAATCTGAAAAAGAATATATAAAGAGAATATATGATGGAATCACTTCACTCTACAGCTCAATCATTGTCAATCAACTAAACTTCAATAAAAAAAAATAATAAAAGGAGTTCCCACTGCTACATGTTAATGCTGAAAGTAGCCTAGCCCAGATCCACACACAGGTATGAAAACTCCTTGGCGCCTTGGAGAGACACCAATGGAACAGGCTGCCAGCCCTGCCCATGGTCCTGGGTTGTCTTGGCTGAAGATCCGTCTCTGAGGCACGCCCATTTGATTTGACTCTTCTGACGTCACCCAGTATCTGTCTCGAAGTCACTTGAACCTTGACAGCTAGAGTCCCCCTCCCATGCCTGATGACCTCCCACAATTACATGTGTGCCCTGGACAATAAGTTTATGCAGCACTCGCTCTGCACCAAACTCTGATCTAAGCACCTTATGTAGATCAGCCCACAGTAATCCTTACAGTAACCCTAGGAGGTTTACTCTCCTAGGTTAAAATCATCATCTCCTTTTCAGAGGTGAAGAAACTGAGGCACAGAGCACATTTATTTCATTGTGTGGCATTTCGTCTTAGAACATAGGATGAAATGCCAGACAGTGAAATAAAGGTAAATCCTCCTTCCACTCCTGTCCTCACCCGACCCCCACCATATCTTAGCTCCACAGTTCAGATGGTGGTTTAAATAAGCAGAAATGTATTTAACCAGTCACCTATCGGTTGTTTCCAAACTTTCACTATGTCAACAACACTACAACAATTATCTTTGTATTATATATACGATATATATATATATATATATATATAATTTAGTTCATGCACTTAATCTGTTAGATGAATTACTAGAAGTGGGATTTCTGAGCCAAAATCCTGTGCATTTGCAATTTTGATGGATAGTGCTCTCTGTAGAGATTGAACTAATTTGCCGTCCCATGAACAATGTTTGGGACCACCTTTTTTTTTTCCTTTTAATTTTTATTGTAGTATAGTTGATTTACAATGTTGTGTTAGTTTCAGGTGTATAGCAAACTGAATCAGTGAAACGTATGCATATATCCACTCTTTTTTTTAAGATTCTTTGCCATACATGAGACCACCGGTTTTGCCATAGCTTTACCAACACACCAAAATATTACCAGATTTTGCCCAAGTGATAGGCAAAAAATATACAGAGAACTTCACTGTACGTTCAATTGCTATGTACTGAGTTAGACTGAGCATCTTTTTCACATGTTCAAGGGCTACGACTTACGGTTTTTGCCGTTGTTGTACTGACATCCCCGTTTTATTAGACCTTTATAGCATCGCCATGCTTACCTTATAAACAACGCTCCAGGAACGTCCTTGGGCATACTGCCCTGAGCACATGTGCAAGTGTTTCTCTGAGGATAAAGGCCAAGAAGCATGGCTGCTAGACGGAATGGTTATGCACATGTAAAATTTCATTAGATTCTGCCAGATGGCTTTTCAAAAAAGGCAGTGCCAATTTATACTTCACTAGTAATGTTTGAGATTACCCATACCTCACCAGCAGCTAATAACGTAGACCTTTTCTTAGATGTAACCATTTTTTTTCTATATATGCATAATTATATATATGTGTGTGTCTGTGTGTATGTATGTATGTATGAACATAGGTTTTTAATGAAAAGCAACCATCCCCCGCCTTAAGCTTTCTCACCACCAGGATCTATTAGACTTGAGGCAGCCACTGAAACTCTTCTAGCTACTTTCTCTGACATTAATCTCCATGTTTAAGGATATTATGCTTCCACTGCTATTTCTCTTCTTTTGGCTGTGCTGTGTGACATGTGGGCTCTTAGTTCCCTGACTGAGGATTGAACCCCCGGCCATGGCAGGTGTCCCTAACCACTGGACCACCAGTGAACTCCCTACTGCTCCTTCTTAATTTATCATCTTTAGACATTTTACACTGCCTCTGACAGGTGAGTATCTAACTCTCCCCCATGTGCATCCGTCACTTCTCCCACATCACCCCAACATAGCATTATTATATGAATAAATAGCTGGGGATGAGTAAATAGTATTTACACTATAATGACTATGCAAGTATCATTCACTGCTGAGCCAAGTGAGCATTACTTAGCTCCGTTCTTGTGCAGGCTTCAGTATTTCTAAGGTTAAGGAGGGCCTCGTTTTTTTATTCACTTAATTTTCTATGACTCATCATTAGTGTTCTCTAAAAGCTCTAACATCTCTGCCAAAGGTCTTCCCATGATATTTTCCATATGCTCAAGCACATCAGTTCCATTTCTTCTTTCCCAGAGCCTCTCAAGAAGCCTCCTTCTTCCTTCCCCTGGCTAGGCTCTGGCTTAATGCTCTGCTGTTACTCCTAGGACTTCATCACACCTCCAGGGATGGATACCCTAGTCTCTAAGTTGAGGATCCCACCTGTCTCTCTACCTCTCTCTGCCCCCTTTAAAAAAAGAGTAACGTCTTTTATTTTTTTTAGCTTTTGGCTGTGCTGGGTCTTCATTGCTGCACACTGGCTTTCCCCAGTTGCAGCGAGTGGGGGCTACTCTCTTGTTGCAATGTATGGGCTTCTCATTGTGGTGGCTTCTCTTGTTGAAGAACTGTCTCTAGGGCACCTGGGCTCTAGAGCAAGGGTACTCCCTCCTTTTGATGAAGCATATTCTCTAGTAGCTGCTTTCCAGGTTGTGCTAGTGGTAAAGGACCCACCTGCTAATGCAGGAAACATAAGAGACATGGGTTCGATCCCTGGATTGGGAAGATCCCCTAGAGGAGGGCATGGCAACGTACTCTAGTATTCTTGACTGGAGCATCCCACGGACAGAGGAGCCTGAAGGGCTATCCAGTCCATAGAGTCACAAAGAGTCCAACACAACTGAAGCAACCTACATGCACACCCATTCTCTAGCAATGGCCTAATAAATTGAGAGTGTACTCAGATAATTTTGTGATTGGGTGAAAAACTATGCATTGTTTAGACCACATCCTTCGGAGTTTTCTGATTTTGATTCTATGGGGGCTCTGTGCCTTTCATTGCCTTTGAGCTATTTTATAACTCTGTAAATTGTAGATAACTGATAACAGTGCAAAATAAATCTTATGTAGAGATACGCAATTAAATAATCTCTCCATACACAAGGCTCCCTACAAAAGGCAGACTCATATCTGTTTATAAATTTATTTCCTTTTTGAAATTTCATATAGATTTGTGTTTCTTGGACTTCTTTAAACTGGTTGTAACATCTTACTGGTTCCCTCATCAATAATGAGTTAAGTATGATATTTAACACACATTCATTTTATATGTGTGAGACCATTTATTTTTCACTATGCATTCATTTAAATTTATATAAATGATTTTATTACTACTTTAAAAACATATTTCTTTAATAGAAATATATTTTTCAAGTCACTGAAGTCTCAAACTATCTTTGTTCTATACTCACTCTTGATTGACAAATTGGCTGGGTATAAAATTATAGGTAAAAAAATCCAGTGAGATAGGTACTATTATTATCTGCATTTTGAAGGTAAAGAAACTTATCTGAAAGTTTAAGTGGCTGAGCTGAGATTTGGCTCCAAATATTATTCTTTTAACCATCAGATTAGGTGCCTCTTCAGTTGGCTCACCTCATAAGCCAATTCTGATCTATTTATAGTAGTGTCAGACACATACTGTTGAGAAGAATTCTAGGGCAGCATTTAGGTTCCGTGGTAAAAAACAAAACACAACAAACAAGCAAAACTACCTTGATTGATTAATGATGTCTGCCACAAGCTCAGGAATGGGGAGTTGGGTTATTTTTTTTAAAAAAAAAGAAACACTGCTTAATCATTCCTCGAAGAAAGAGATTATCTTTGGGGTTATACATAGCTCTAGCGCTTTTAGAAATTAGGGCATGTTGACATCAAAAGTGTTTAAAGGCTGCTTTGTTTCTTTGCTGTAGCAGGAGAATTTTTTAACAGCCTGTTTATAATTTATCTGAGAGAAGCACTGGTAATTAGGCATCTAATCACTTCTCTGATTCCCTCGCTTCTTCCTTTTTTGTGACAAAAACAGAAAGTCAGGAAAATGATCACATTGTATCACGATACCAGTGGGCCATATAAAAAGCCATGTGATGTTGTTTTTCCAATCATGGGTTTCCTTGACAGCCAGCATTTCAACACTCCCAAATACCCCTCCCATCCATCATTAGCAATGACTGTAGGACTGGTCTCTTTACTAACCTTTCTATGTCCCAAACAGCTTTACAACTTGGCTTCATCTGCAGGGCAGCCCAGCTTTTAAAGGAATTATGTTCTTTTCCCAGAATATCTATTAAACAGAACTTAACCCAGTTTGAAGAGAGGTATAAAGTGACTTTCTCCCATCTCTCCTCACTTTTCAAAGTGCATTTTTACACTCAGAACCAGCATCTACTTGTTTAGGAAAATTCTATAAAGTGTTCATTATTCCCTTTCTCATCCTTTAACAATTTTTTTTTCAGCACAAATAATACACATTTACTGAGAATTCTGGGATGGCTACTATCTCCTCTTAACTACAAGTCAGGGAACCAAGCAGAGAAAAAAAAATCACCAATAAATCCCACAGCCTTGATACCCCTGGCTGAGCAAAGGGAAGAGGGTGGTTGCTCGGGGAAAGTTCTGAAGAAGCCAATGGAGGTTTTCTGGGCTGGGTTTTCACTGCTGTGCGGTCATTTCTTTAGTTTGGTAAGCGGGGACTACTCTCTAGTTGCAGTGCACAGACTTCTTGTTGCGATGGCTTCGCTTATTGTGGAGCACAGGGTGCACTGGATCAGTAGTTGTGGTTTCTGGGCTCTAGAGCACAGGCTCAATAGTTGTGGTGCATGAGCTTAGTAGCTTGGCAGCACGAGAGATCTTCCCAACCCAGGGATCAAACCCATGTCTCCTACATTGGCAAGCAGATTTTTTTTGCCACTGAGCTGCCAGGGAAGCCTGCCAATGGGGTTTTGAAGGAAGTCTGCTGGACAAAATCCCTTGACACCAGGGAGGGGAGCTGGGGTGAAGGCTGCTCTTTCCTACCAGTGGCTCCTCTATCCAATTTCTTGAAGGGTTCCTTCTGGTCTGTGATGAGGTCTTCTTCCTGGAAGCTCCACAGGGCACACCAACAGCCAGCCAAGTGTGGCCCCAGGTTGTAAAGAGCATCTTGGAGAGGGCGGGGCTGCTCAGACTGTGCCCACTTTGCGGTGGACAGGGCTCCCACTTAGCTATGCAAATCTGCTGCAGGTTGGCAGCCCCCCAGAGCTTCCTGAGGGGCCTTCCCTACTTCCACTACTCAGTCCATGACCTTCCCAGGAGGGGGCCTGGCCGCTGCACCCAGGAAGGAGGCGCATCCCATCTTTTTATTGAGTTGGCACCTCCTGGAATGGTGTCTGGTCTGTGATCACATGAAGCATTCACACATAAGACAAGAAGCTTCCACCTCCTGCCATTTGCTGTATTCCATAATTTATGATGTTCAAGTTCAACCCCAGAGAGTCCTCTCCCAGACGAGTCCCAGAGACCTGCCGTGATCTTGGCACACAGCAGACCCAGAGCCAAAAATGCCCCACCTGAATGCATCTTCAAAGCCCAGACCCTTGCTGGATATTCCTTTTCTGCTGTTATTTATTTTTATTTTTGTTAATGTGAAATCATATATGTAGTTTAAAAACAATCCTAAAGCCAGCCCCCTAGTGCTTATAACCCAGGTGAAGAAATATCACATTAGCAAAGCTTTGGGGCTTGTGTTAGTTTCCCATGGTTGCTGTAACAAATTATCATAATCCAAGTGGCTTAAAACAAGGGGAATTTACTCACTTCCAGTTCTTGGGGCCACAAGTCTGAAGTCAGGGTGTCTGATGGTTCCTGAGAGAAGTCTTTGCTCTTCCTGGCTTCTGGTGGCTCCCAGCAATCCTTGGCATGCCTTGGTTTGTCCCTGCATCACTCCAATCTCTGCTTCCATTGTCACTGGCCTCCTTCCTTCTCCTTTCTCTTATAAAGACACCAGTCATTTCATGGAAGCAACATAAATCCACCGACAGAGGAATGGATAAAGAAGATATGGTACACATTTACAATGGAGCATTATTCAGCCAGAAAAAAGACTGAAATAATGCCATTTGCAGCAACAGGGGATGGACCTGGAGCTTATCACACTAAGTAAAGTAAGTCAGACAGAGAAAGAGAAATATCATATGAATCTAAAGAAATGATGCAGACAAACTTATTTACAAAACAGAAACAGACTCACAGACTTCAAGAACAAACTTACAGTTACCGGGGGGGAGGATGGGTGGAAAGAATATTTAGGGAGTTTGGGATCAACATGTACACACTGCTATATTTAAAATGGATAATCAACAAGGACCTACTATATAGCACAGGGAACCCTGCTCAAGGCTATGTGGCAATCTGGATGGGAGGGGAGTTTGGGGGAGAATGGATACATGTATATGTATGCCTGAGTCCCTTTGCTGTCCACCTGAAACTATCACAGCTTGTTAATCAGTATGTGCTGTGCTGTGCTTAGTGGCTCAGTTGTGTCCAACTCTTTGTGACCCCATGAACTGTAACCTGCCAGGCTCCTCTGTTCATGGAATTCTCCAGGCAAGAATACTGGAGCTGGTAGCCATTCCCTTCTCCAGGGGATCTTCCCGACCCAGGGATTGAACTCCCGTCTCCCCAATTGCAGGCAGATTCTTTACTGTCTGATCCACCAGGGGAAGTCCACTACAGATGCAGAAACAAGAGCACAGGGATGAGGTTTCTTTTTGCTGCATCTACTGCAAGAATGAAAACCATTTTTAGCAACAGGCAGTTGACAATCCAGAAAATGTAGACATCACTTGGAAGGGATACACAGGTAGGTGTTACAAAGGGCCCCAGAGGAGGTTGCAGAGGAATTTCAGTCACATCTGTGTAGAACTCTGTCTCCTTAGAAAAAAAAAGAAGAGGCTTTGGGAGGACAAATGGTGGAGAAATAGGAAGGAAGCAGCTATGGTTTGCGTTGTGTATAGAATGTAATGGAGGGTGTAAGCCTGGCTTCTGTTTCAAGAAGAGGTCTGTGTGCACATCCTCATCACTGTTGTCATTCAGGAGGATGGGTCTCTGGCTGAAATCTGGAAATTCTTGGATGAGAAAAATGTCAGCAGTGCTTAAAAGTATTTGCACCAGGAATTTCTTGTTCAATGTCTCAAGCCCAGAAAGAGGAGTTAATTCTTAAAGGTAAAGACATCAGCCTTGTATCAACTTTAGGTTGTTCCTTTGATTCTGCAAACCACAACATTTAAAAGGATACCAGTACACTTTGGGATGGCATCTCAGTCTCTGAAAATTGAACATTTCAGCAGGTGGATGGAGATCTAAGAGTTGGAAATAACTAGATGGTGGATGATTCTTAAGACCTAACCCTAATATTTGAATGATGTACTAAAGGCCTTCTATTGAAAAATCTAAAGGACAGGGAGGTTAAGCTACGTGTTCAAAGTAACCCTGTGAATGGGTAGCAGAACAGGATCTAAACCCAGGCAGGTGGACTCCCAAATTCACACTCTTACCCATGTGCAACCTCTCCCTCCTGGTATTCAGGTGGCAAATCAGACAGATCTCTCCTCAGTGGGAAAGCCAGAAGAATCCAGAGCTCAGCTGGGGTCAGTCATGGCTCCAGGTAATCTGATGGTGCAGAAGATGGAGCTCGAGCAGAGGAGGGCAAACCTGCAGGCAAGAGCACCAGTGTGCTTTCCCCAAGAGCACTATGGGGAAGCAAGCAACTCAGGGCAGGTGAGGATGGAGTTGTCAGCCAGGGCTGCAGCAAAGAGCCCAAAGCTTTAAAAGCCTTCAGGCCTCTGTGAACTATTGGGGTTTACAGGTAAGACATCGTTTGAGTCTAGCAAGTACTGGTCTCATAGCTCCTTCCCAGTGCACTCAGCTGTTCCTCACCAGGCCAAGCACCACACCTCAGATCCCACCTCTGGGTCTTTGTCCTTTCATCTCCCATCTAGAACAGTCTTCTGCAGACATCCTTGCTCCCCTCAGGCCTGCACTCCAAGGATGCTTAGGGAGGGAGTGCCCTCTCTTCCCCACTTGGCCATCCTTCACTCTCCCCTTGCTGTGTGGATGGTGTTTTCCAAAGATGCCACAGCAATCTCTTCCATCCTGTGTTCTTTCTCCTACCCCTTGAATCTGGGGTCCCCGTCAGTGCTCTAACCAACAGAATATGGCAGAAGGGATGCTGATCCAACACCAGGCACTTCATTGCCCTGGTTGCCTCTGCTTCTCGCTTCATGGAACACTTACCCCTGGAGGGCTCCTGTGCTCTTGGGGAAAGCACACTGGTGCTCTTGCCAGCAGGTTTGCCCTTTTCTGCTTCATCTCCACCTCTGCACCAGCGCTCCTCCAAAGAGCAAGAGCCAAGCTGCCACGCTGAGAAGCCTGGGCCACTTGGAGAGGCCACCCAGAGATGTGCCAGGCGGCAGCCTGCCCAAGCTCCCAGCTGGTGGTCAACATCCACGGCAGACAAAGGAGCAAGGTACCTCGATGTTCAACCCAGTCGGTCCTCCAGATGACTCGAGGCCAGTCCAGCATCTGGCTGTACACCATGTGAGACCCCAGCGAGACGACCCTGATGGGCCCAGACCACCAAAGAAACATGAGAGAGACTACGAAATTGTTTCAGGCCACTGAGTTTCAGGACTGTTTTCTTCCCCAGCAATAGTGATCTGGAGGATTGACCCTGCCTAACTAGTTATCACAGCACCTCTCACCACCTGACATTATATAACTATTTGTTTATTGTCTTTTTCTCCCTCTTGGCTTTGTTTAATACTGTACTCTTAATGGCTTGTAGTTTCATTGAGTTAGACAAGGCTGTTGTCCATGTGATCAGTTTTATTAGTTTTATGTGATTGTGGTTTCCCTTCTGTCTGCCCTTTGATAGATAAGGATAAGAGGCTTATGGAAGCTTCCGGAAGGGAGAGACTGACTGAGGGGGAAACTGGGTCTTGTTCTGAAGGTGGGGCCGTGTTCAGTAAATCTTTAATCCCATTTTCTGTTGATGGTGGGGCTGTGTTCCCTCCCTGTTGTTTGACCTGAGGCCAAACTATGGTGGAAGTAATGAAGATAATGGTGACCTCCTTCAAAAGGCCCCAGGCATGTATGTCTGCAGTAGGCCACTAAATGAAACTAGGAGCCATGTTGTGTAGGGCCACTCAAGATGGATGGGTCATGGTGGAGAGTTCTGACAAAATGTGGTCCGCTGGAGAAGTGAATGGCAATCCACTTCAGTATTCTTGCCTTAAGAACCCCATGAATAGTATGAAAAGGCAATAAGATAGGACACTGAAAGGTAAATTCCCCAGGTCAGTAGGTACCCAATATGCTACTGGAGATCAGTGGAGATATAACTCCAGAAAGAATGAAGAGACAGAGCCAAAGCAAAAACAACACCCAGTTGTGGATGTGACTGGTGATGGAAGTGAAGTCTGATGCTGCAAAGGGCAATACTGCTTAGGAACCTGGAATGTTAGGTCCATGAATCAAGGAAAATTGGAAGTGTTCAATTGGGAGATGCTAAGAGTGAACATTGACATTTTAGGAATTGGTGAACTAAAATGAACTGGAGTTTGGTAAATTTAACTCAGATGACCATTATATCTTCTACTGTAGGCAAGAATCCCTTAGAAGAAATGGAGTAGCCATCATAGTAAACAAAAGAGTCTGAAATGCAGTATTTGGATGCAATCTCAAAAATGACAGAATCACCTCTGTTTGTTTCCACGGCAAACCATTCAATATCACAGTAATCCAAGTCTATGTCCCGACCAGTAATGCTGAAAAAGCTGAAGTTGAACAGTTCTATGAAGACCTACAAGACCCTCTAGAACTAACACCACAAAAAGGTGTCCTTTTCATTATAGTGGACTGGAATGCAAAAGTAGGAAGTCAAGAGTTACATGGAGTAACAGGTAAATTTGGCCTTAGAGTACAGAATGAAGCAGGTCAAAGGCTAACAGAGTTTTCCCAAGAGAATGCACTATTCATAGCAAACACCCTCTTCCAAAAACACAAGAGAAGACTCTACACATGGACATCACCAGATAGCCAATACCAAAATCAGACTGATTATATTCTTTGAAGCCAAAGACAGAGAAGTTCTACACAGTTAGCAAAAACAAAACCAGGAGCTGCCTATGGCTCAGATCATGAACTTCTTATTGCAAAATTCACACTGAAATTGAAGAAAGTAGGGAAAACCATACCATTCAGGTATGACCTAAATAAAATTCCTTATGATTATACAGTGGAAGTAACAAATAGATTCAAGGGATTAGATCTGATAGACAAAGTGCCTGAAGAACTATGGGCAGAAGTTCATGACTTTGTACAGGAGGGAGGGATCAAGACCATACCCAAGAAAAAGAAATGAAAAAAGGCAAAATGGTTGTCTGAAGAGGCCTTACAAATAGTTGTGAGAAGAAGAGAAGCGAAAGGCAAAGGAGAAAAGCAACAATATATGCATTTGAATGCAGAGTTCCAAAGAACAGCAAAGAGAGATAAGAAAGCCTTCCTCAGTGATCAATGCAAAGAAATAGAGGAAAACAATAGAATGGAAAAGACTAGAGATCTCTTCAAGAAAATTAGAGATACCAAGGGAGCATTTCATGCAAATATGGGCCCAATAAAGGACTGAAATGGTAGGGACCTAACAGAAGCAGAAGATACTAAGAAGAGGTGGCAAGAATACACAGAAGAACTCTACAAAAAGATCTTCATGACTCAGATAATCATGATGGTGTGATCACTCACAAAGAGCTAGACATCCTGGAATGTGAAGTCAAGTGGGCCTAAGGAAGCATCACTACAAACAAAGCTAGTGGAGGTGATGGAATTCCCATTGAGCTATTTCAAATCCTGAAAGATGATGCTGTGAAAGTGCTGCACTCAATATGCCAGCAAATTTTGAAAACTCAGCAGTGGCCACAGGACTGGAAAAGATCAGTTTTCATTCCAATCCCAAAGAAAGGCAATGCCAAAAAATGCTTAAACTACCGCACAATTGCACTCATCTCACACTCTAGCAAAATAATGTTCAAAATTCTCCAAGCCAGGCTTCAACAGTACATGAACTGTGAAATTCCAGATGTTCAAACTGGATTCAGAAATGGCAGAGGAATCAGAGATCAAATTGCCAACATCCGTTGGATCATCGAAAAAGCAAGAGAGTTCCAAAAAAACAACTTCTTTGCTTTACTGACTATGCCAAAGCCTTTGACTATGTGGATCATAACAAACTGTGGAAAATTCTTAGACATGGGAATACCAGACCACCTGACCTGCCTCCTAAGAAATATGTATGCAGGTCAGGAAGCAACAGTTAGAACTGGACATGGAACAACAGACTGGTTCCAAATCAGGAAAGGAGTACATCAAAGTTGTATACTGTCACCCTGCTTATTTAACTTATATGCAGAGTACATCATGTGAAATGCTGGACTGAATGAACCACAAGCTGGAATCAAGATTGCTGGGAGAAATATCAATAACCTCAGATATGCAGATGACACCACCCTTATGGCAGAAAAGTAAAGAAAAACCAAAGAGCCTCTTGATCAAAGTGAAAGAGGAGAGTGAAAAAGTTGGCTTAAAACTCAACATTCAGAAAACTAATATATGGCATCTGGTCCCATTACTTTATGGCAAACAGATGGGAAAACAGTGGAAACAGTGAGAAACTATTTTCTTTCTTTTTTTTTTTTTTTTGGATGGGATAGAGCATTTATTGGTGAGCATGACTAAAGAGGGGACAGAGCTTATGCTCATGAGTGCAGGGCCCACCATTTGTCCAGGGGACCATGATTAGGGATGTATTTGACCCCACAGCTGTCTGGGATTAGTTGCTTTTCTGCCACCATGTTTTCAAATTCATCCGCATTGAACTTGGTAAATCCCCGCTTCTTGGAGATGTGGATCTTTTGGCGGCCAGGGAACTTGAACTTGGCCCGGCGGAGGGCTTCAATCACATGCTCCTTGTTCTGCAGCTTGGTGCGGATGGACATTATGACCTGGCCAATGTGGACCCTGGCCACTGTGCCCTGAGGCTTTCCAAAGGCACCGCGCATACCTGTCTGGAGTCTATCAGCTCCAGCACAAGACAACATCTTGTTGATGCTGATGACATGGAAGGGGTGGAGCCACACTCAGATGTGAAAACCATCTTTGCCACAGCTTTTCACCATGTACTTGTTGGCACAAATACGGGCAGCCTCCAGGGCTTCAGAGGAGAGCTGCTCATACTCATCTGACACCATGTGGCCAGAGAGTGGGAACTCATCCACTTTGGCCTTCTTACGCCCCAAATCAAAGATGCGGATCTTAGCATCAGGGACACCTCGGCAAAAGCATGACTTTGGGTACGGCTTGTTCTTACAATACAGGTAACACCGGGCGGGGCGGCAGCCCATGGTGACACCAGGATCTTCAGTGGCGTGCCGAAGGGAAAGAGTGAGAAACTTTATTTTCTTGGCCTCCAAAATCACTGCAGATGGTGACTGAAGCCATGAAATTAACAGACGCTTGCTCTTTGGAAGAAAAGCTATGAACAACCTAGACAGCATATTAAAAAGCAGAGATATGATTTTTGCCAACACAGGTCCATCTAATCAAAGGTATGGTTTTTCCAGCAGTCATATATGGATTTAAGTGTTGGACTATAAAGAAAGCTGAATATCGAAGAATTGATGATTTTGAACCATGGTGTTGGAAAAGACTCTTGAGAGTCCCTTGGACTGCAAGGAGATCCAACCAGTCCATCCTAAAGGAAATCAGTCCTGAATATTCATTGGAAGCGATGCTGAAGCTGAAACTCCAATACTTTGGCCACCTGATGCGAAGAACTGACTCATTGGAAAAGACCCTGATTCTGGGAAAGATTGAAGGCTGGAGGAGAAGGGGTTGAGAGAGGATGAGATGGTTGGATGGCATCACCGACTCAATGGACATGAGTTTGAGTAAACTCCATGAGTTGATGATAGACAGGAAAGCCTGGTGGGATACAGTCCATGGAGTTGCAAAGAGTCGGACTCGACTCAGTGACTGAACTGAACTATACTCTTAATGGGCTTCCCAGGTAGCATTATTGGTAAAGAACCTACCTGCCAATGCAGGAGATGTAAGAGATGCAGGTTCAATCCCTGGGTCCGAAAGATCCCCTGGAGGAGGACATGGCAACCCACTCCATTATTCTTGCCTGGAGAATCCCCATGAAGAGAGGAACCTGGAGGCTACAGCCCATAGAGTTGCAAAGAGTCAGACAGAAGTGAGTGACTAACCACACATACCTGAACTCTTAACACTTAAGAGCAGTGTCTGGCATGCAGTTGATGCTCAATAAATATTCTCTGAACAGATGAATGAATCCAAGGAACTCCCCGGAAGTCCAGTGGTTAGGACTCTGTGCTTTCCCTGCTGAGGCCCAGGTTCAATCCCTAGTTTGGGAACTAAGATCCCACAAGGCACACAGCATGGCCCCAAAAAAGAGAAAGTAAAAAGATGAATGAACCAAAGACACTGTCCCCCAAATCACAAAGCAATAGTCAGTGTGATTCCATTAGTTCTCAAGAGGCCTAACACTGAGCACAGGCCAGGCATCAGATATGGTTGTATTTATTCACTCAGCAGTCATTTATTAAGTTTCTATTATGTGGTGCTTTCCTGGTGGCTCAGTGGTAAAGAATCCAAGGGCGGAGACACAGGAGATGTGGGTTTGATCCCTGAGTGGGAAGATCCCCTGGATAAAGAAATGGCAACCCATTTCTTGCCTGGAAAATCCCATCACAGAGAAGCCTAACGGTCTACAATCCATAGGTTTGCAAAAAATCGGACATGATTATGTGGTAAGCCCTACAGACAACAGTGAACTAAAAAGTCCCTGCCCTCACTCTAGTCGGGGGGAGAAAGGCAATAAAATAAATAAGGAGATTACACTGTATACCAGAAGGATATAAGTTGCAAAGAAGAAAAATAGAGCAAAGAAGAGGGAGAGAGAGTCCTGGGATCAGGCTGGAATGTTAAGTAAGTTGACTAAGTGTACAGCAAGTCCCCTACATAAGAACAAGTTCTCTTCTGAGGGTATATTGGTAAGAACAGTTTGTTCATACATAAGTCCAACAAAATTAGCCTAGGTACCCAATTAACACAATCAGCTATTTAGTACTCTAATAGGGTTATAATCTTGATATTTTTCACACAAATAATACCTAAAAAACATACACAAAAAATAAAGAAGACATTTTTAATCTTATAGTACAGGACCTTGAAAAGCACAGTAGTACAGTACAACAGCTGGCATACAGGGACTGGCATACAAGCAAGACGAGTTACTGACTGGAGGAGGGCAAAGAGGTGGGAGATGGTAGAGCTTAAGTGTCATCAGCAGCAATGGGAGAGGGAGGGCAAGCTGCGGTTTCACTCATGCTCGATGCTGATGGAATGTATGTTCACATCTTTGAAAGTTCACAAGTTGAATGTTCGTACACAGGGGACCTCCAGTACGGGCCTGCTAGGGCTGCCAAAGCAAAGCACCACAAACTGGGTGGCTTAGACAATAGAAATGTATTATCTCACAGTCCTGGAGACTAGAACCCAAATAAGAGAGACAGATTCTCTGTAAGTGCTTTGCATTTTAGAATAATGTAGGATGGCTTTAATTTAATAAAAACAAGAACTGAAAAATGATACTAAAAAGTAACAGGATGAGATGAAAAGGGAGGCTGCAGAGATAAGGAAACAAGCTGAAAACCAAAATACTATGATTATATATATAATAAATAAATTAGAAAAGAAAATAATGAAATAATCATGGTTGAAAATCAAATTAACATCTTGGAAGAGAAACTTGAGATAACAGATGTACAAGGAAAAGACATAGAGACTGAAGCAATTAGAAAGAATGTGATAGAAGCCAAAGATGTTCTCACTTAAGGCCATTTGATGCCCCTTGTGTACAGATCTTAACAAAAGGAACTTAAAATAATTCAGAGATATAACATAGCAAAATATCTGACTTGAATAAAAACTTAAAAATAAAGATTGAAAAGATCATGTATATATGTTAAGAAAAATTATTTTAGTATAACCAACATTGGCATGTCCTATTTAAGATTCTGAATATCAGATTATAGGGGGGAAAATGTTCAAGTAATTCCCTGGTGGTCCTGGTGGATCAGTGGACACCATGCTCTCACTGTGTAGGGCCTGTGTTTGATCTCTGATCAAGGAACTAAGATCCCCCAAGCTGCATGGTGCAGCCAAAACCAAAAAATTATTCAGACGTTCTGATAGAAGAAAAAAATTAAAACATCACTTTCAAAGGAGGGGGGCAAAATCAACCTGGTCTCAAACTCCCCTTATAGCAACATTCAGTGCCAGAAAACACAGTTGTTGTTCAGTCACTCAGTCGTGTGTGACTCTTGGTGACCCCATGGACTGCAACATGCCAGACTTCCCTGTTCTTCACTATCTCCTAGGGTTTACTCAGACTTATATCCATCGAGTCAGTGATGCCATTGAACCATCTCATCCTCTGTCATCTCCTTCTCCTCAGGCCTTCAATCTTTCCCAGCATCAGGGTCTTTTCCAATAAGTCAGTTCTTTGCATCAGGTGGCCAAAGTATTGGAGCTTCAGCCTTAGCATCAATCCCTCCAGTGAATATTCAGGATTGATTTCCTTTAGGATGGACTTGTTTGATTTCCTTGCAGTCCAAGGGACTCTCAAGAGCCTTCTCCAACACCACAGTTCAAAGGCATCAATTCTTCAGTGCTCAGACTTCTTTATGGTCCAACCCTCACATTTGTACATGACCACTGGTTTTTCCAACAGTCAGAAAACCATAGGTTTTCCTATGGAGAAGACACAGAGCTGATCTAAAAAGATCTGAGAGGAAAAAGTGTAACCTAAGAATGTCACATTCAATCAAACCAACAGGGAAGCAACAGGCAAACAGTCTCAAACATGGAATAATTCAGAAACATCGAAAAAGCAAGAGAGTTCCAGAAAAACACATATTTCTGCTTTATTGACTATGCCAAAGACTTTGACTGTGGGATCACAATAAACTGTGGAAAATTCTGAAAGAGATGAGAATACCAGACCATCTGACCTGCCTCTTGAGAAACCTGTATGCAAGTCAGGAAGCAACAGTTAGAACTGAACACGGAACAACAGACTGGTTCCAAATAGGAAAAGGAGTACGTCAAGGCTGTATATTGTCACCCTGATTATTTAACTTGTATGCAGAGTACATCATGAGAAATGCTGGGCTGGAGGAAGCACAAACTGGAATCAAGATTGCCGGGAGAAATATCAATAACCTCAGATATGCAGATGACACCACCCTTATGGCAGAAAGTGAAGAGGAACTAAAAAGCCTCTTGATGAAAGTGAAAGAGGAGAGTGAAAAAATTGGCTTAAAACTCAACATTCAGAAAACTAAGATCATGGCATCTGGTCCCATCACTTCATGGCAAATAGATGGGGAAAGAGTGAAAAACAGTGGCAGACTCTTTTTCTGGGCTCCAAAATCACTGCAGATGGTGACTGCAGCCATGAAGTTAAAAGGCACTCCTTGGAAGGAAAGTTATGACCAACCTAGACAGCATTAAAAAGCAGAGACATTATTTTGCCAACAAAGGTCCATCTAGTCAAGGCTATGGTTTTTCCAGTGGTCATGTATGGATGTGAGAGTTGGACTATAAAGAAAGCTGAGTGCAGAAGAAATGATGCTTTTGAACTGTGGTGTTGGAGAAGACTCTTGAGAGTCCCTTGGACTGCAAGGAGATCCAACAAGTCCATCCTAAAGGAGATCAGTCCCGGGTGTCCATTGGAAGGACTGATGTTGAAGCTGAAACTCCAATACTTTGGCCACCTCATGAGAAGAGCTGACTCATAGGAAAAAAAACCCTGATGCTGGGAAAGATTGAGGGCAGGAGAAGGGGATAACAGAGGATGACATCGTTAGATGGCATCACTGACTCAATGGACATGGGTTTGGGTGGACTCCGGGAGTTGATGGACAGGGAGGCCTGGCGGTTCATGGGGTTGCAAAGAGTCAGACACGACTGAGCAACTGAACTGAACTAATAGTCACTTATTTTAAAAAAAATAAAAAGTATTGATGATGAAATCTCGCCAAGAGATGAGTCAAAATAAAGAATTCCAGAATAGGGGCATCACACAGAGGAATAGATGGTAGGCACTTAATCCACTTAATTAGAAAAACAGGACTAAGGAAAAACAGTATAAGCAAAACTGGGGAGTGAGGAGAGGGGAGAAGAAAGGCAATGAAGCAGGACTGTCACTTCATCTCTTATAATTCAGAACAAATCAAGTCTATCTAAAACTGAAAGGTGATTTCAAAAACTAGAGGATTCAAGACTCTGACAGTTACCATAATTCATAATTTTTTAGACTTCAAAGGTTATTTTAGGAATTAATATCTCGTGGTGAAGAAACATTTCATTTTAGCAAATTTTTGTTTCATTTTCTTTTAAAAAAAATTAAATAGACTTTAGATTTAGACTACTATATATGGTAGAATACATTAATTTCTAATTCTTCAGCTCTCCCTGCACCCAAGCCCTTCCTTTGTAACCTCAGAGCTCTTCTTACTAGAGGCAGGATATTTTTACCTGCCACACTGATGTCTGGGTTGGCTGTGTGTTTCAGCCGAGTTTCAATGAGAGAAGTATGACTACCTGGTATGAGTGGCGGTGAGGAGGGGCATGGTGGTGAATTTTTTCATGTGCCAGATAATAAATATATTTTAGGCTTTGGGAGCCACATGGTCTTTGTCACACCTACACAACTTAGTCATGAAGCAGCCATAGATAATATGTAAATGAACAGGTGCACCTGTGTTCCAATTAAACTTTATTTACAAAAACAGATGGCGGATTGGATTTGACCCATGACCCGCAGTTTGCCAACTGCTGGGTTAATGTGTAAAGGATTTACAATGCATCCAGACTTTACATTTGGAGAAGTAAAAGTCTAGGAGGGAAGCTGGAACATCACAGATAAGTCACCCATCAGTCAATTTGAAACCCAAGAGCTTTCAACTGCCAAAGGGAACTGCAAAGGGAAAGCTCATGAAGACGTCACAGGACATTGTGGTTCTAAGAGGCGCCCTGGGATCTTCAGCTTTCCAGCTCTCTTCCTCCTTACCCACATTGTGAGGTAGCCATTCCACAATTCTATCAAGCCAGCTCCCCCCAGACAATGGGGAACATGCTAAGACCAATGAATTCCATGAGGATGAGCCAGTTGTCTCTCTTTATTTGCAGTGAAGAGAGTTTCTGGTCAGAACTGATGCTAGGTGGATTACCTTGGTGGTGGATAAGGCACTCTGTAAGTGCATGGATGGGAGTTTTGACAGAAGTACTGTGGGCAGGAAACATATCTATAATCTGAGTAAGAGTTCTAGTAAGAAAATACTCCATCCCTTCCTTGGTGGAAGTGGCTCAGTGTAACTAACTCTGTAACTCTTGACTATTGTGAATAATGCAGCAGTAAACTTGTGTGTGCCAATATCTCTTTGAGATCCTGTTTTCGATTATTTTGGACATATGCCTGAAAGTGGTACTTCTGGATTGTATGGTAATTCTATTTTCAATTTTTTTAGGCAATGCTATTCTGTTTTCCATGGTTTCTGTACCATTTTACATTCCTGCTAACAGTGCACCAGGTTTCTAATTTCTCCACACTCTTACAGTGTGGGTTTGTTTTTTTTAATTTGATTGGTTGGTTTGTTTTGATGGTGGCCATGCTAATGGTTTTGAGGTGAATCTCATTGGCGTTTGATTTGCATTCCCCTAATGATTAATGATGTTGAGCATCTTTTCATGTGCTTCTTGGCTATTTGCATGTCTTCTTTGGAGAAATGTCTATCCAAGTCCTTCACCCATTTGTTAATTAGATTATCTGGGTGTTTTGGTGGTGAGTTGTACGAGTTCTTTATGTATTCTGGATACTAATCCCTTATTAAATATATAGTTGGCAAATATTCTCTCTCATTCTGTAGGTTGCCTTTTTCCCTCTGTTGATTGTTTCCTTTGGACTTGAAGTTTTTGTAATTAAACACAGCATTTTAAGGGAAGACTAAGAAACTATCACAGATCAAAGGGAACCAAAGAGACAGGACAGCAAAATAGTATTCCCTTTTTTTCCTTTCTGGCTATGCTGGGTCTTTGTTGCTTTTCATACGCTTTCTCTAGTTGTGATGAGCAGGGGCTACTCTTCATTGTGATTTGCGGGCTTCTCATTAAAGTAGCTTCTCTTGTTGCAGAGCACAGGCTCTAGGGCACATGGGCTTCGGTAGTTGCGGCTCTCAGAGGCTGCTGCTCTGCCACATGTGAAATCTTCCAGAGCAGGGATCAAACCCATACCCCTTGCATTGGCAGGTGGACTCCCATCCACCAAGCCATTAGGGAAGTCCTATGCTTTTTATTTATTTATTTACTTTGGCTGTGCTGCACCACATGTGGGATTCTAGTTTCCTAAGGATTGAATCGGCACCCCCTGCAATGGAAGCACAGAGTCTTAACCAGTGGACTGCCAGGGAAATCTTATGCTCTATCTCAATTGGGTTCTAGAATAGGAAAAAAGATGTTAGTGGAAAAACTGGTAAAATCCTAATTAAAATCTATATTGACTTAACCTACCATGGTTATATAAGACATTAACACTAGGGGAATCTGGATGAAGGTACATGGGGACTCTCTGTAGTATCTATAAATGTTCTGTAAATCTAAAATTACCACCCTCCAAAATATGTGTATATTTATACAAAACTGTGAGTCATCAAAGAGATATCATGTTGCCAACAAAGGTCTGTATAGTTAAGGCTATGGTTTTTCCAGTAATTGTGTCTGGATGTGAGAGTTGGACCATAAAGAAGGCTGAGCTCTGAAGAATGGATTCTTTTGAACTGTGGTGTTGGTGAAGACTCTTGAGAGTCCCCTGGACAATAAGATCAAGCCAGTCAATCCTAAAGGAAATCAACCCTGAATATTCATTAGAAGTGAAACGGAGCAGGACCCAGTGGTCCTTCCCCCCACCCCCACTATGTCCTCTGCCCTCCTTTTGTCTGTGGAAAATTTTACTCAAAGAATAAGTTTAATTAGAGAAGTGGGAGATGCGGAAACAAAGGAAAATAGTCAAAGGAGACTAGATAATAATAATGTGGTCATTAAGCATAGTCACGGACCTCGAGCTTTTTTCCTCAAGGGCTACAGATAATATTCTGAGCCATATCCTGGGAGCTGTCTTACAGATGCCAGAACACCAGGTAGAGAAGATAACCACATGGTCCCCAGACCATACCCAGGACATGAGCCGCCACAGTCCTGAGAACTGACCGCAAAGAAACAGGGACAAAGGGACCCTGGAACTGAAGGTTAATTGTGCCTAAAACAACCAAGATGACGTCTGCCTCACCCTCTGCCAGCTGCTGGCATCTGAAGTAAAGCAAACGTTCCTTTCTACCAACCTGGACTACTTATTGGTGTTTGAGCGGCAAGCAGCTGGACTCCACACATCTTTCCGTAACAGAAGGACTGATACTGAAGCTCCAATACTTTGGCCACTTGGTGTGAAGAGCTGAACTCATTGGAAAAGACCCTGAGGCTGGGAAAGATGGACATCAAAAGGAGAAAGAGGCGGCAGAGGACGAGATGTTAGATGGCATCACCAACACAATGGACATGAATTTGAGCAAACTCTGGAAGATAGTGAGGAACAGAGGAACCTGGTGTGCTTCAGTCCATGGGGTTGCAAAGAGTCAGACATGACTTAGTGACTGAACAACAAGAAATCATCTAAAATAAAATGGGATAAGCACTTACCTTTAAGGCTGATGCGAGGATTAAATGGGCTGGTTTCAGTCAAGTATTCACACAGGGCACATGGTTAAAAGGACAATGCTGCTGCTGCTAAGTCGCCTCAGTCGTGTCCGACTCTGTGCGACCCCACAGACGGCAGCCCGCCAGGCTCCCCCGTCCCTGGGATTCTCCAGCCAAGAACACTGAAGTGGGCTGCCATTTCCTTCTCCAATGCATGAAAGGGAAAAGTGAAAGTGAAGTCGCTCAGTCGTGTCCGACTCTTCGAGACCCCATGGACTGCAGCCCACCAGGCTCCTCCAACCACGAGATTTTCCAGGCAAGAGTACTGGAGTGGGGTGCCACTGCCTTCTCGGTAAAAGGTCAATAAACGCAGGTTACTACAATAGTTGTTACCTCCAAATTTTCCTCCACCTCTCAGATCCGGTGAATACTGCTACTTGGTAGCTATGTACATACACACTGCTCCCACTGTGGGGAAAATAAAGCTGCAAAGCAGTTCCACTTGCTGGTGTCCTACTACACATGACAGATAGCAGTTCTGTTTCACCTACTCCATTTCCTTCTTTTAAGGCCAAACTAATACATGAGGTATCTGAGAATGTGAAAAGCTCTTTGAAAAAATTTTAGACAATTCTACTCATCCTTTTCATTTCCTCCAGGCATTATCCCTCTCCCCCAGCCCTCTCTTTTCCTTCTTCCCTCCCTCCTCTCTTTCCTCCCTCACTCCCTTTCTTTATTTCTCTTATTTTCAAACACCTTAGAGCTGAAGGGCAATGTCTTCTTTTACCAAAGAAAAGTTCTCTAAACCTGCAGTTCCCAGTCTTTTGAATGTCACAGATCAAGTTAACTTTTAAAAAAGGAAGGGGTTGGGGTGGCGGGGGGGGGGGGGGTGGGGGATGATTTATAGTTGTCAATCTGTTATTTAACTTGTAAGGGATTTTTTGTTTTTAAATCAACATTACTATCACCAACATTTCATTAAAATGTCATCAAAGAAAAGGGCCGTTTAATATCCAAAAAAGTAAGAGGGGCAGAATCTCAAAATAAAGTGTCCTTCCAAAAAATCATAGTTGCCAGCTTACTCTGTTAGGTCAAAAACTTTTGAGTAACAGAATATCCTAAAAAGAGTCAAGCACAAGGAAATTTCAACATAAAATGTTATCTTAAGATACTACAGTGCATTTTCAATTTTAGACTGTGAATAATGCACACAAGTGAAGAGGGCAGAATGTGTATATGCTGTGCAGTCTAAAGAGTAATAATAAGATACACAGCTGTGTACTTCCCTGGTGGTCCAGTGGCTAAGACTCTGCGCTGCCAATGGAGGGGGCATGGGTTCTATCCCTGGTGGCAAAGAAACTACAGGATATTACTAATACTTTGGAAGGCCCTGAGTGGCCCCTCCTTCCTTTCCTGTTCCCAGAGAACCCTGCCTCCTTAGTATTTAGTTCAGTTCAGTTCAGTCGCTGAGTCATGTCCAACTCTTTGCAACCTCAACATTTTACCACCTACGTCTTTCTCCCTGAACAAGGTATTGACTAGCTTTGCCTGGCTTTCTGCTTCTATGAAAGGAATCATACAGTGTGTGACTTGCTTTTTGTCCCTCAAAATCATGTTTGTTTTTTGCTGGTTGATGCACACGTGCTTTCTCCAGTTGCGGCGAGCAGCGGCTACTCTCTAGATGCGGTGCTCAGTAGCTGCGGCTCCTGAGCTTAGTTGCTCCATGGCATGCGGAACCTTCCCAGACCAGGGATCAAACCTGTGAACCCTGCATTGTCAGACAGTTTCTCTACCGCTGAGCCACCAGGAAGCCCCAGCCCCAATCATGGTTTTTCTTGCTGTAAGTTTGGCATTTACGGATCTATATCCTGCAGAGTTTTACAGAGGAGCTGGGATGTCCAGCTCACTCACACTGCACTCCTAGCTAACAATCTGGTTTTTCATGTGCGTGTGGATGGAGAGGGAGCGAGGCCCCCAGTACCCTCAGTGTGCTCTTTGGGGGTAAGCCGGTGGCTTCTATGGTCCAGACAGGCCAAGGTCCCCAACGTGAGCTGCAGAGGTTGGAAACCGGCTGGTTGCTTTTCTCGAGTGGCCCAGCTCTAGGCTCTGATCAGTCAGAGAAGCCTCCGCAAAGGTGCTGAGAGTGGCAGATATCACAGTCCAGCCAACTACGGGCTGGCTGGTCTTGGAAACCACGCTCTGGGTGTTAGTAACCTTCTAGGTTGACATCTCTGCACACTAACTCCTTCACCACAGGTCCGGAGGGGCCTGGGACACTCTGTTCTGGCTCTCTCTAAGGGAGGACCCTCAAGATGCAGTGCAGACTCTCATGTCCTACCCAAGACCAAAAGAGTATGAATTTTGTATTTTAATAAGATTCCCAGGTGACTTGTACTTTCAGGTTTAATAAACACTGGTCACTATGTGTGTGTGTGTGTGTGTGTTTTAATGAATATTTTTATTGAGGTACAACACATAAAAATGGCTAAGTCTGGTAAAAGAATCTGAAAAAGAGTAGATCTGTGTACATGTATAACTGAATCCCTTTGCAGTACACCTGAAACTAACAAAACTGTAAATCAATTATACTCAATGTAAAATAAAATCTTTTTAAAACTAGGTGAGGGAGATGAAGAGGCATAAATTTTCAACTGCAGTTGGGAGATTGGGACGGACATATACATACCACTATAAATAAAATAAATAATAAGAACCTGCTCTCTAGCACAGGGAACTCTATTTAACACTCTGTAAGGGCCTATATGATAAAATAATCTGAAACAAAAGTGGATATATGTATAATTTATTCACTTTGCTGTACACCTACAACTAAAACATTTTAAATCAACTATAATCCAATAAAATTTTTAAAATAATAATAAACTTTCAGTTGCAAAATAAATGAGTCATGGATATGAAACATACAGGGTAGGGAATATAATCAATAAATATGCAATATATTTGTATGGTAACTGATTGTAACTAGATTTATCACGGTGATCATTTTAAAAGGTATACACATATTGAATCACTGTGTTGTATAATAAAAACTAACATAGTGTTGGAGGTAAATTATACTTCAAATATAAATAAGCAAACTCACAGAAAAATATATCAGATTTGTGGTACCAGTGGCAGGGGGATGAAGGCAGTCAAAAGGTACAAACTTTCAGTTATAAGCTAAGAATTAGGGATGGAATGTAACAGCATGAAGAAGCTAACTAGCACTGCTGTATGTTATATATGAAACTTGTTAAGAGTGTAAATCCTAAGAGTTCTCATCACCTGGAAAATTTTTTCTATTTCTTTAATTTTGTATCAATATGAGATGACGGATGTTTACTAAATTTATGGTGAAATGTTGTATGTCAGTCAAACCGCTATGCTCTACACAAACACACTTGCTGTATGTCATTATATCTCAAGAAAACTGGAAGAAAAAACGTACTCATAGGAGTATCATTTGATCAATTATATATCACAAAGTGAGTCTACAGGTACACCCGACACCCAGATCCAGAAACACTGCCCAAACTCTAGAAGGCCCCTTTTCACATGTCCTCCGTAACCAAACCACCACTCACCAAAGATAACCAGAATTCCAGTTACTAAAAGCACAGGTTCATATGGTCGATATTTGTTCTCCATATAAGTGGAATCATCTTTTGTATCTGGCTTATTTTGCTCAACATTATGCTTATAAGACTCTAAAACCCTCACTAGGAACCCCAACTTTCCCTTCTGCACTTACTGTATATTGGTGGCTCTCTAGTTTTCCACATCTCTCATCTCCAGACTGTAATAGTGTGAAGCAAACTCTTTATTCACATAAATACTTATTGAGCATCCAGACGATGCCAGGGATTGTGTCAGGGGATGAACCCGAAAGTGTGCTGCCAAACTGAGACTTCTGTTTCCACAAGGCATCTTGACTAAAGAGTGTTTGGCAGGGGGGAGGTGGGGGGAGATTCACACTGGGATGTGACTACAAATTTTGAAAGGAATTTATTACCTGCCCTAAAAAACAACCCAAGTTGCAGCTTAGCACATGGCTATCAACTAGCAGTGGGGTGTCTCACTTAGGTCTTTTGAATGGATCATAAAATCTAGGTCCCATACATTTCTGGTTCAGTTACTTCTACTTGTCTTCAAATGTGATTTGGCTAAATATTGGGGTTCTTCCAGCCAAAACTTCAAAAAACTCTCAGCACTTGAGGTTTGGGACATTCAGGAATAAATTATGTGCAGACACACACCCCTGGTTTCCCCGTGGACATCTGTGGTACTTCAATCCTCTTGTCTAATTAGCTCACTGCAAGCATTGCAATGAGACCAATGGTCAACCACATTTCTGTTTGAGTGTTAATCTTCTCATCTACAAAAAGATGGACGTGTAATACATTAAAGACGCTTAATCTGAAATCTGTGGATTTGCTAGGGAATATACTAACCCCTCAGCTTCCCTTGTGGCTCAGCTGGAAAAGAATCTTCCTGCAACACAGGACACCCTGGTTCAATTCCTGGGTTGGGAAGATGCCCTGGAGAAGGGATAGGCTACCCACTCCAGTATTCTTGGCTTTCTCTGGTGGCTCAAACAGAAAGAATCTGTCTGCAATGCAGGAGACCTGGTTGGGAAGATCCCCTGGAGGAAGGCATGGCAACCCACTCCAGTATTCTTGCCTAGAGAATCCCCATGGACAGAGGAGCCTGGCGGGCTATGGTCTGCGGGGTTGCAAAGAGTCAGACATGACTGAGCAATTAGTAACACAGCCAGCACATACTAACCCTTGGAAATGACATGGAAGATTGTGAATGCATGTGTTTTTGGTGGACTAGAGTCCCAAGTATAACAATACCGGCCCCCTCCCCCGAAAATTAAACACCAGCATGATAGGTGATCTCCAAGAATCATTTTAGCACTTGATATTCTGCAATCAATATCAAGTGGTTCCTTGTGTCAACAGAAGAGCTTGATTTTTGTTCAGTGTCTGGCTCCAGCTGAATCTTAAAAAGAATAGATGGTCTTGCTTTTTAGCTTCCGTAGATTTTTCTGCCTCAATAGAAAGGATACTGTAAAACTGCAGGGCCACAAGGTAGCATCTCTCTTTAATCTCTACAGGTGAGATAACATCAAGGGTCCGTTCCTTTAAAATAGCCTGGTCCTGAATCGAGTCCCATTTTTAATATGACCTCAATCGGGGTCCTATTGTATGTAACTGGCTTGTTTCCTAAACGCTGTATCTATTGTAACCCTCAGAACTCACTGGTGGGTCTGGCTGTCACAACCAAATAGATGTGAACTCACCAAGATACTCTGCTCAGTTCAACAATCCCGTTATCTCTACCCAGAGAAAAGGGCCTGCAGCTGTCCTGCGTGGAGAAGGGCACCCTGGTTTGCCTGCCTGGGCTGGGGCTGGCCTGTCACCTGAGCAAGGGGCTGAAACAGAACCTCTCCTATCTCTTCTCCAAGGCTCGAGCTCGTCATTCACACACAATGAGATTAGGTTTCGGGCTCCCTCTGTGTGGCTGGTTACCCTGGCAAGTGCCCTAGCAACAATGTGAGTCCAAAGTCTTCATTACAAACCACCTCAGTCAGTATGCATGCTTGCTCTACTGTGTTCAACTCTTTGCAACCCCATGGATGGCAGCCCACCAGGCTCCTCTGTCCATGGGATTTCCCAGGCAAGAAGACTGGAGTGGGTTGCCACTTCCTCCTCCAGGGTCAGTGAGTATGAGGAAGCATCTTATATTCCTTTCATGGAGCAAGACAGGTGGACTTGTAAACAGTGTTCTTAATCATTATATTGGTTTCACTGTAGACAAAAGAGTGATCTCAGAGCTCATCCTCTTCCTACAAACATCCTTTTCGGCTCATACTTATCTAAAAGAGAAGTAGAGCCACATTTTCAATCCTTGCTCCTCCAAATGTGGCCCATGGACCAACAGCATCAGCCTCACCCAGGGGCTTGTTGTTGTTGCTCAGTTGCTAGGTTGTGTCTGACTCTTTGCGAGCCCTTGCACTGTAGCTCACCAGATTCCTCTGTCCAATTTCCCAGGCAAGAACACTGGAGTGGGTTGCCATTTCCTCCTCCAGGGGATCTTCTGGGACCAGGTATCAAACCCAAGTTTCTTGTATTGGCAGGAGGACTCCTAACCACTGAGCCACCAGGGAGGGGGCTTGTTAGAAATGCACAATTCCTGGCCCCACCCCAGATTTATTGGACCAGAATCCACATTTTAACCAGCTCTCCAGATGATTCTTAATCAGAGGCATTTTAAAATTTGAGAAGCACTCTCAAGAAATTACCAATATCTCGCTAATATTATGTCTGTAACCTTCCAGCAAATAACAAAAGAGCAGTAAATGTGAGCTTTCTTCCATTTCCCTTTTAAAACCCCAAGGACCACCAGGGATGCTTTGAGGAAGAAAGGAGAGTAGGAACAAGCCCAGAATAGGAGAAACTTAGAGAGAGAAGAAGTCAAAAGAGGAAAAGCAAAGAGAGAAGGGGGCAATGGGTAGAGTGAAGCCCCAGGGTCTCTGTACTCCCTCCACGGGACCTCCATACCTGAGATCTACAGATCCCACTTCATGGCCCTCTCTAGCCACGTGCTGCCTCCTGTCTTTACTTATTTAATAGTTCTAAAAATTGGCTCATTTTCAAACTCTTTCCTTTTGAGAAAAAAAGTTCCTATCTTGGGGTTTATGTGTTTGTTATGTTTATTTTCTTGGGCTCCAAAGTCACTGCAGATGGTGACTGCAGCCTTGAAATTCAAAGACACTTGCTCCTTGGAAGAAAAGCTATGACCAGCTAGATAGCACATTAAAAAGCAGGGACATTACTTTGCCAACAAAGGTCCGTCTAGTCCAAGCTATGCTTTTTCTAGTAGTAATGTATGGATGTGAGAGTTGGACTATAAAGAAAGCTGAGCACCGAAGAGTTGATGCTTTTGAACTGTGTTGGAGAAGACTCTTGAGAGTCCTTTGGACTGCAAGGAGATCCAACCAGTCCATCCTAAAGGAGATCAGTCCTGAATATTCATTGGAAGAACTGATACCGAAGCTGAAACTCCAATACTTTGGCCACCTGATGTGAAGAACTGACTCATTTGAAAAGACCCTGATGCTGGGAAATATTGAAGGCGGGAGGAGAATGGGACGACAGAGGATGAGATAGTTGGATGGCATCACCGACTCAATGGACATGAGTTTGAGTAAACTCTGGGAGCTGGTGATGGACAGGGAGGCCTGGCATGCTGCAGCCCATGGGGTTGCAAAGAGTTGGACATAACTGAATGACTAAGCTGAACTGAACTTGTTTTTTTCTAATACCCATGAAAAGAGATTCATGGATATTAACCTTTATTTAGATGTTTGTAAGCCCTCCAGGTGATCCCTAGTGATGATGTGTAGCCACACCTGGGACCCCTTCCCCAGGGGAATCGTCATCCCAGTGGTACAGGAGGCCCCTCAGAGCCCCCACAAAGTGTACAGAGGTGGGTCCTATGTTTTCCATGTTTTTAAACGGCACTGCAGGACACAGGGTGTTATTCAGGCTAAAAGCAGCAGATTAAACTCCTGCAGGACCACTTCTCTTGAATCTGCAAAATCAGTGGTCCCCAACCTTTCTGGCACCAGGGACTGGTTTCCCAGAAGTTTTTCCACCAACGGGCAGGGTAGGGGGGAGGGGAGGAAAGGGCTGGGGAGGGGGGACAGGGAATGGTTTCGGGATGGTTCAAGTGCATTATATCTATTATGCCCTGCTGATGTGACAGGAGGCAGAGCTCAGGTGCTAACACAAGTGATGGAGAGTGGCTGTAGATACAGACAAAGCTTTGCTTACTTAACCACTGCTCACCTCCTACTGTGTGGCCTATTTCCTGGAGACTGGGGACCCCTGAGCTAGATTCTTAAGGGTACTGGCAAGAACTTGGGATAAAGTTCACAGAGTAACAAGCAAATGCTGACTCAGTACTCCAGGTTTACCAGACCCTCACAACTAGGCTCAGAGCAAAAATCTGAAATAGCAAGAAGCCCTCATTGGGCTGTGGCCTGGCCTGAAGAAGGCTGGGGATTTCTGGTCACCTATAAGGTATCACCACCCCTTTCCCTCACTCTGTCATCACAGAGTTTTCAGCAATTTATAGAACACGCTCTTCCCTGTCTTTTGAGAAAAGGGAGATGCAAAACAAATCAAAGAAATTACAACGTGAACACACTAAGCTGCTACTTGTTAAAAGAAACATGGAGAAACCAAAGATAACAACAGAAAACAATAAATAACCAAGAGGTCAGAAATACACACTAGAAAAGATGGTGGCAATTATTTTCATGTGCAAGTTAGCAGCAGTTCTTAGGAATTTAACAGGTACACATACGTCGTAGACGACAGCGTCTTTTCCACCTCCACTGAGAACATGACATAAAAGGAATAGACTCAAATCATAGCCAGAGCACAAAGCCACGTTGACATGTTGGGGCTATTAGACTCTGATCCAAACTAACAAAGGAAATAATGGGCTCGCCACAGAAAGCCTTTTTTTAACAGATAGTTTAAAAAAAAAAAATCCCCTTGATTCTATTGTGGATTACATGAGCTTCTGACAGGATGTCAGGGGTAACTCTATGGATCCTTTCAATCCAGTTATAAAAAGCTCCTAGGACCTTAGTCCCAGGCCCTTCTAGAGGTACAATTAATTCTATCTCATTAAATATTGCTTGTGATAAGTGAACCATCAACGGATTCTGAGCCTTTCTGTTATTCATGTTTCTGTGCTTTCAAGAAAAGGGATCTTCTTACAGAGGCTGTTGTAAACAGACTTTCTACAAATTGTATATAGTATATTAATTGCACTGGAGGAGGAGGGAGAAATGGGGTTGACTGTAAAACAGAATCTTTTGTACATCCAAATTTTAAAGGGCAAGATAGAAGAGCCCACCCAAGGTAAAAGCATGAATTAGTCCCAAACACATGACAGAAATTCAGGGCAGCTGGCAGGTACCCAAGGCATGTCAAGCTGTGAGCAGAGTGCCTCATCCGAAGGACCCAGGCAATACATGGATGCTCTGAAAATACCACTGTCCACCGTGTTTGGATACTGTGTATTCCACTTGTACACAGGGGCTGGGGCCCCAACGATCACTGTCTTACCTGGTGCTCACCAATCTTTGCATCTCTGCCCAGGAGCCCACGGTGGTTCACCTCTAAGCTCCAGACCAGAGCCCAAGTCCACTCTGGCCATCATCTCCCTGCATCTAGGTCAGGCCAGCCTCCTCCCTCCCTCTCCTCTGAAGAGCATCAACTCCTTCCCACTCAGGCCTTTCCTATTCCCCTGATGAGATGAAAACAAACAGGTTGAAAATCATTTGTATCAATCAAATCTGAAATCCAGGTCCAAGATTGCTGTGGAGACCCTGAAGGAACCCGAGGCCCAGACTTTCCCCTCCTACCTCTGTTCCTTCCAGCGTCCTCTGCAAAGTCACCAACAGCCAGAGGTCCACACAGTCATGAGCACAGAGGAGCCTGCCTGCCTCCACGAAACTCTTCAAGTGAGTATCTGGAACTACACAGCAAGTACCAGAGATCTTAGTTACTAGAGTAAAATTATGTATATTTTACAAACCATGCATTGGCAGGCAAATTCTTTTACCACCAGGCTTCCCACATGGCTTGGTGGTAAAGAAGCTGCCTGCCTATGCAGAAGCCACAGGTTCAATCCCTGAGTCAGGAAGATCCCCTGGAGAAGGATATGGCAACCCACTCCAGGATTCTTGTCTGGAAAATCCCATGGATAGAGGGGCCTGGGAGGCTATAGTCCACGGGGCCGCAAAAGAGTCAGACATGACTTAGTGACTGAACAACAACTACAAGAACCACCTAACATGGAGTCTGATGTTATTGCTTTTGCTCAGAGGCCAGAGTAAGATCGCCGAGCAAATAACAGCACGATGTAATCCTCAGTTTAAAAGTTGGAGGGAATAGCATTTCAGAGGAAGTTTCAAAGGAGGAACGATTTCTGGGTCAGTTTAACTGGAGAGTCTAAAATAACTGCAGCAGCCAGCTTACAAGATAAACTCTAAATGTACCCTGCCTGTCTGTGTCAGAGAGGAGGAAACGGACTTTTCTGAGCTGTATCTCAAGTGAATGCTGGTCAGAATTATCCCCAAGAACATTCTGGTGAAAGGATGGACTGGAAGAGTCCAGATGTGTCACTCATCAGTCAAGGCTGCCAAGTGGGAAACAGGCCCCAGAAAAGGCTTGTCTTGGTTTGGGAAAGATAAAGCTGGCAGGGGGAGGGGTGCGTTTTGCGCAGGTCTAGTCATCGCCAACAGTGTCCACTGTGGCTCGCCTGAGGGGCAGCTGACGACCCAGCAGGGGGACGTGCGCTGCTGGAGACTGTCTTCTTCCTTTTGCTTAGTCTCCCCTGCGCCCTTGTCCGGGCTGAATTGTGTCTTCCCAACTGCCCCCAAAGACAAACTAGAGTCCTAACCCCTGCTCCCTGTGAGTGTGGCCTTTCTGGAAACAGGGTCTTTGCAGAGATAATCAAATTATGATGAGGTCACACTTCCTTAGGGGTGTGTCCTAGGGAGTCCAGAAAACAGAGCTGGAGACAGACACACCGTGGAAAGACCACATGGAGAGGGGCAGGGAGAAGGCCACGTGGTAACAGAGGCAGACACTGGAGGGTTACAATCGGGCAGCCAGGAACCCCAAGGACTGCCAGCTAGAGGAGGCGAGGAAGGATCCTCCCTGGGAGGCTCAGAGATGGGCTGCTGACACCTCGAGTTCAGACTTGAAAGCCTTCAGAATTGTGAGGGAATAAATTTCTGTGGTTTTAAGCCCCCAGGTTTGTAGAACGCTGTATAGCAGCCCTGGGAAACTAACACATCCCCGAACTGCTCCAGCCTCTCATCCCTCCTTGTCCACATGGGTACATGAGCCTGAGGAGCACCCCGTGGAGTCCACCGTCATAGCTCTCCACAGGGAGCTCCCCAAAGACAGTATGACGTCTTGGCTTTTTTTCTTTTTAAGTTTATTATGGTGGGGGGGGGATTCACATTCACAAAAATAGAGCAGTATAATAAACTCCAGGTGCCCATCCTCCAGCATCAACAATGATCCACATTTTGTCCATTTTATTTCATCCAACCCCCACCCAAGTGTATTTTGCACAGAAGGATGCCTGGAGCATTTAAAAGCAAACTCAACACATCATTTCAGGTCATCTGTAAATGCTTTGGTCCAAAAGACTTTAGACACTTTTTTTTTGGTCATCTTTGAGTATTGTGCACTTTATTAGTTATGTAAAAGGAATGAATAGCACTTTATGTCTGGGTCCTCTGTTTCTTCTTTGTTTTTTACAGTTCAGTGGTTTCCAATATAGTCACAGAGTTGAACAACCATCACTATGACCCAGTTTTAGAACATTTTCATCACCCCAAAAAATAAACCCTGTAGCAATAAGCAGTTGTTCCTCACTGCCCCACCTTCCAGTTCCAGACAACTACTAAGCTACTTTCTCTCTATACAGATTTACCTAGTGTGAACATTTCATATTAACATAAATGGAATCATAATGCAGGATGTAATCCCTTGTGTCTGACTTATTTCACTTGGCATAACATTTACAAGATGCATCTATATTGCAGATCAATACTGTGTTACTTATCAATACTTCATTCCTTTTTCTGCCTGAATAATATTCCATTGCATTAATATGCTGCATTTTGTTTATCCATTTATTAATTGTTGGAAACTTGGGTTGCTTCAAATTTGGATTATGAGCAACAATGCAATGAATACGGTGTACAAGTTTTAGTGTAGACGTTATGTTTTTATGTCTGTTGCTGATTTACCTAAGACTAGAACTGCTGGATCCCATGGCAATGATATTTTAATATTTCAAGGAACCACCTGTTTTTCAAAGTGGCTACACCATTTACAAGCCAGCAATGGATGAGGGTTCTAGTTTCTCCATAAATTCTCCAAAACTTGCTATCATAATTTTTTTTAATTATTACAGCCATCTTATTGAGTATGAAGTGGTAGGTATCTTATAGTTTTGATTTGTTTCTTCAATAACTAATGATGTTAAACTTTTTCAGGTTCTTGGTATAACTTCTTTGAAGAAATACCTCTTCAGATTCTTTGCCTATTTTTTAATTGGGTTATTTGTCCTTTTACTGTTGAGTTGTCAGAGCTCTTTATATATTCTGGATGCAATTTCCTTTTCAGATTTATGATTTGCAAAAATGTTCTCCCATTCTGTAAACCTTTTCATTTTCTCACTGGTGTCTCAAAGGACACACTAAGTTTTCAACTTCATGAAGTCCAATGTATTTTTTTCTTCTGTTACTTCCGCTTTATCTAAAAAAACCATTGCCTTACTCAAAGATTTATTCCTATATTTTCTACTTAGGGTTTTATGGTTTTAGCTCTTACATGTAGGTGATATCTATTTTTAATTGAAATATAGTTGATTTACACTACTGTATTAGTTTCAGGTGTACAGCAAAGTGATTCAGTTATATATACATTTTTTATTTCAGATTATTTTCCACTATAGGTTAATACAAGATATTAAATATAGTTGTGTGTGTGTACATGCTAAGTCACTTCAGTCGTGTCCAACCTTTGCGACCCTATGGACTATAGCCCACCAGGCTCTTCTGTCCATGGTATTCTCCAGGCAAGAATACTGGAGAGGGTTGCCATGCTCTCCTCCAAGGGATCTTCCCTGTGCTATACAGTAAATCCTTGTTGCTTATCTTTTTTACATATAGTAGTTTGTATCTGTGAATCTTATATTCATAATTTATCCCTCCCCCTCCCCTTTCCCCTTTCGGTTCAGTTCAGTCATGTCCAACTCTTTGCAACCCCATCAACTACAGCACGCAAGGCTTCCCTGTCCTTCACCAACTCCTGGAGCTTGCTCAAACTCATGTCCATCAAGTCAGTGATGCCATCCAACCATCTCATCCTCTGTCATCCCCTTTTCCTCTTGCCTTCAATCTTTCCCAGCATCAGGGTCTTTTCCAATGAGCCAGTTGTTGGCATCAGGTGGCCAAAGTATTGGAGCTTCAGCATCAATCCTTCCAATGAATATTCAGGACACAATTCCTTTTAGGATTGACAGGTTTGATTTCCTCGAAGTCCAAGGGACTCTCAAGAGTCTCCTCCAACACCACAGTTCAGAAGCATCCCCTTTCCCCTTTGGTAACTATAAATTTGTTTTCTATCTCTGTGACTCTACTTCTGTCTTGTAAATAAGTTCTAAGGTTTCACATGTATGTGCTGTCATATGATGTTTGTCTTTCTCTGTCTGACTTACTTTGCTCAGTAAGATAGTGTCTAAATCCATCCACATTGCTGCAAATGGCATTATTCCATTCACTTTCATGACTGAGTGGTACTCCACTGTTTATACACCCCACATCTTCTTAACCCAACTGCTTGTTCATGGGCACTTGGGTTGCTTCCATGTCTTGGCTACTGTGAATACTGTTGTTATAAACACTGGGGTACATGTATATTTTCAAATTAAGAGTTTCAATCTTTTCTGAATAAGTGCCCAGTAGTGGGACTGCTGGATCATATGGTAGCTCTACTTTTAGTTGTTTTAGGAAACTCCATACTGTTTTCCATAGCGGTTACACCACCAATAGTTGTTTTTTGTAATATGATGTGAGGTAGGGGTCCAAATTAGTTTTCTTACATATGGACACAGACATTATACTCTTTAAATTTTTATTATTCATTTACTTCATTCATTTACTCTGGCTGTGCTGGGCCTTGGTTGCTGCGTGCAGGCGTTCTCTCGTTGCAGCGAGCGTGGGCTTCTCGCTGTGCTGGCGTCCCCTGTTGCGGAGCGTGGGGCTCTAGGCGCACAGGCTCAGTAGTTGTAGCACTTCGGCTTATTCGTTCCGGGGTACATGGGGTCTTCCCAGACTAGGGATGGAACTCATTGGCGTGAGGAGTCTCAACCACTGGATCACCAGGGAAGTCCCTAGACGCTACACTTTAGTTCTATTTCTTAATAACCTGTTCTGTATTATACCTCAGTTTCAGTTTCCCAAAAATCATCTTTTACATGATTTTCATCCAACTACAGCCTAGAGTGATAAAAAAGAAAACTCTAGGGAAGAAATAGTTTAAATGAGGAAGTGGTTAGCCCTTCCCGCATTGCCTGTAATCTATAATTCATGTACCTAATTTTAGGCTTTTCCCCTTTTCTTATAACATGCGACAATGCAGTCTTGCGTGACTCAGTCAGTCATAATCATAAAATTAGGTCTTCCCTAAACCTAAGTCATTCAATTTAAATTTTAATATAAGACTTTGGGTATAAACAATGTGCCAGTCAGCCCTGGTAAATCAGAGATAAAAAGACAGGTATTCTGCTCTCAGACACTTACAGCCTAGATGGGAGAGGACTGGCATGTACACCAATAACAACACGGAGTGAGTACCGACACAGGAGGGGAACAGTGTCCATACGGGAGGGGTGGGGAGGACACAGTGAAGGGAGGGGACCAGAACTGGGCCCAGACAGGGAGTACCAACCTCTAATACCAGCCGGGTAAGGACTTTGCTGAGCTGGAGACTAGACACTCCATCTCCAGCGGGATGTTTCCCACTCATTCTCAGCAGATCATCTCTCTACAGAGACATGAATCCAGGACCTCCCTGGCAGTCCACTGGTTAAGATTCTATGCTTCCAGTGCAGAGGGATGGGTTTAACCCCTGGTCAGGGAACAAGGACCCCACATGCTGGGCAGCCAAAAAATAAAAAATTTAAAAACAAAACAGAGACATGGACCCAGGATAGCCAGACTTCAGACTTTCTCATTTTTTTCAAGAGAAGTTGAGGGGAGAAAATCTGATTTTATGTGTAATCCTTCATTTTTTAAAGTTGTCAAGACATTTGAATTTTAAAAACTCTACAGTGGGTTTCTCAAAAAGTTAAACATAGAATTACCATATGACTCAGCAGTTTCATCCCTAAGTATATACCCAGAAAAAGTGAAAATAGAGAGTCAGATGGATACTTTTATGCCAGTGTTCACTGCAGCATTCTTCACAATAGCTAAAACGTTAAAGTGTCCATCAACAGACAAATGGATAAATAAAATCTAGTACAGCCACACCGTGGCATATTATTCAGCCATGAAAAGGAGCAAAGCATTGATACTATAACACTGATAAACCTTGAAAACGTTATAGTAAGTGACACAAAGGCACAAATATTGTATGATTCCACTGATGTGACATATCTAGAAGACACAAATCCACAGCCGAAAAGTAGATAAGAGGTTACCAGGGGTTGGGGGTTATTGCTTAATGGTTATACAGTTTCTGTTTGGGGTGATGAAAACACTTTTGAAATAGACAGTGGTGATGCTTGCACAAAACTGTGAGTGTAACTGATGCCATTGAACTGTACACTTAAAAATGGCTAAAATGTAAACTTTTTATATTTTATGTGTTTTGACAAAACAACAACAACAACTCAATTCTAGAATGGCCAAACAAAACATGTCCAGGATTACTATGTCAGCTGTGGCACCCATTTGGGATCTCGGGCTCAGAGTGATTAACACCGGACACCTCATGTGCACCAAGCAAGGACTCAGCAGTAAGGCAAACCTCTTCCTGATGCTGGAGTATGGGCAGAGGAGATGGACAAAAATTAAACATACATATGTCTGTATAGTCAAAGCTACGGTTTTTCCAGTAGTTATGCAGGGATGTGAGAGTCAGATCATAAAGAAGGCTAAACGCTGAAGAACGGATGTTTTCAAACTGTGGTGTTAGAGAAGACTCTTGAGAGTCCCTTGGACAGCAAGGAGATCAAACCAGTGAATCCTAAAAGATATCAATCTGGTATTCATTGGAAGGACTGATGCTGAAGCTCCAATATTTTGGCCACCCGATGCAAAGAGCAGAATCACTGGGAAAGACCTTGATGAAAGACTGAGGGCAGGAGGAGAAGCAGTGACAGAGGATGAGATGGTTGGATGGCATCGTCGACTCAGTGGACATTAGTTTGAGTAAACTCTGGGAGATAATGAAGGGCAGGGAAGCCTGGCGTGCTGCAGTCCATGGGGTGGCAAAGAGTCGGACACAACTGAGCAGCTGAAAAACAACAATTCCTTATCCTTAAGGAGATTAAAGGCTAGAAATAGACCTAATTGTAGAAATACAGCAATGCTCTCAGGAGTTTCTAAAAATGTGCTTCAGGAAATTCATAGGCGAGATCGCACCTGGTCGTCGGGTCTCTAAAGGATTCATGAAGGTGACTGGACTGCAGCTGAGCTTTGCAAGATGGGGAAGCAGGTGGGGCTGCTCCAAAAGTAGCAGCTGGAGTCAAGGTTTAGAGGAAGAACAGCAGATGGCATATTTTAGTATCGGCTCCAGTCTGGCTGGAGAAGACTCCAAGTAAAGAGGGAACTGGGGAGGCAGGGGTGGGACCAGCACCAGGATGTCATGAATACCAAATCAAGAATTTTCCATTTAATTCTGAGCAGAAGAATGAAGTTCTCAAAGCTGTCCCTGAGTCTGATTAGCCAGGCATCCGTGTATAAGATATACTGAAAAGAGGAGACCAGGACCCCTAAACAGTTGGGTGAGAGATAATAAAGGTCTGGACCTGACTAGTGGCCATGGAATGCAAAGGAAGGGGCGAGAAGGGACAGGAGGTGGCTCCTTGGATGGATAATAGCCAGAAGCTGATGGCTGCAAGGGGGAGAGGGTGGGTTGTCTCATCTCTATGTGAAAGAGATAGAAAAGAAAGCAGTGTGATAGAAATCAAACATACGGCAGGAGTCCAGTCCCAGCTGTGCTAACCAAGCCTGTGCCCTTTGGAACAAATGCGGAATGACCTCATTCATTTATTCATTCATTCATGGTGCTTCAGTGTTCTCAATTTATGATGGGCCTAAATCTCTGTTCTACCCATTTCATGGCATCACTGTGATGATAAAAACGAAAGCTACTTCAAACTGCTTCACATTTAAGCGCCCCATGTTACCTCATTGAAATGAATTTTAGATAACTATCTCTTGTGCTTTAAAATATTGTGTAATGTGTTTGAAATAAATGGGTCATCGGCCGGGGCTTAGAATTACCTGTGATCCAGAGACCCGATCATATTCATTCCAAGTGTCAATCCCACAAAAGTGACGCGTTATTCACACCCAGCCTCCTGTTTCCTATGCTCACATAAGGTATAATCTCCACTTCCCCAGTGCTTCATTTCATCCAGCCCTTTTGGGAAATAAAAGCTCTTGGATGTTTTGTTACTAAAGCCGTGTTCTCTTCAGAGCATGTGTGCCGTGCAGCCACGAGGAAGGGAACATGGAAAACCTTTAAAAGAACTTGCTATATGACTCAGGAAACTCAAACCGGGGCTCTGTAACAACCTAGTGGGGTGGGATGGGAAGGGAGATGGGAGGGAGGATCAAGAGAGAAGGGACATATGTATACCTACGAATGATTCCTGTTGATGTTTGGCAGAAACCAACACAATTCTGTAAAGCAATTATCCTTCAATTAAAAAAAAACAAAATTTTTTTAAAAAGAGTAAGTTACCATTCTTGCCAGACAGTGCTGTGTCATCTTAGGCAAGCCACCAAGCCTAGCTCTGCCTGGATTTCTAAAAGGTGTCGTGGAATGCATCTGGTGACAGACACATGCAGAGATGGAAGCAAAGAGCTCCCGCTATGAAGGAGGTAGAGGAACACTTCAGTTTTAACTTGAGTGGATCCAAGAAAATGAGCATTGGGAAAGTGGCAAAGAGGAAAATGACTTGCTACAAAAGTGAAGTGGGACAACAGCAAGAGCCGTGTGCTGAGGAGAGAATGAGAGGTGGGCTGAAGGAGATTCTGAGGCTCAGGGCCTGTCTCAGGACGGCCAGATGAGGAAGGATGCTTTTTAAAAAAAATTTTTTTAATTACTTTTATTGAAGTATAGTTGCTTCACAATGTTGTGTTAGCTTCTATCATACAGCAAAATGAATCGGCCATATATATATAAATAAATATATATATATATAGACACACACCAGGGTCCTCTGCCCATGGAATTCTCCAGACAAGAGTATTGGAGTGGGTTGCCATTTCCTGCTCCAGGGCATCTTCCCAACCCAGGGATCAAACCTGTGTCTCCTGAACTGGCAGGCAGGTTCTTTACCACTGAGCCACCAGGGAAGCCCATATATACATACAACACCTCCCTTTTGGGTTTCCTTCCCATTTAGGACACCTGGTGGTCCAGTGGTTAAGACTCAGCATGTTTTTAAGCATCTTACAGTGGGTATCAGGACAATTTTTTAACTAGTGATGCTACTGTGGGTCAAAGGGGAGCCTGGGTCCGACAGGGCAGGTTGGTGTTGAGAACCCTGAGCTATTCTCTCCGCTAGGACTAGGATAGGGAGCGCCAGCCAAGAGACGTGGCCTGAGAAGGAAAAAACCCAATAGCTGTGATTTCATAAAAACATATAACCCTTGCTGAGCAAGGGGAGAGAGAAAAGAAGGAAGAGACAGGATACGGAAAGCAAGAGAACAGAATGCCCATTAGATGGGAGACGGCAGGACATCACAGAAGAGGGCTTTTGTAGGGATCCACTTGTCAGCACTGTCCAGCTCACTGGGGCAAAATGGCCTCAATTTTAGAAAGGCCCCTGAATTTACTCTTTCTTCCAAATACCAGGATTCTTCTCCAAAAATCCCTAGAGCTTGGTGCATGTTAAGGCACTTCATTCGTGTTTGACTCTGCAACTCTATGGACTGTAGCCCGTCAAGCTCCTCTGTTCATGGGATTCTCCAGGCAAGGATACTAGAGTGGGCTGCCATGCCCTTCTCCAGGGGATCTTCCTGACCCAGGGATCAAACCCAAGCCTCTTATGTCTCCAGCATTGGCAGGCAGGTTCTTTACCACTAGCGCCACCTGGGAAGCCCAGGGCTTGGTGCAGACTGGAGCAGAAACCCCTTCAGGAAGGAACAGACCAGAAAAGGCACCCTCTCCTGGCTGGCTCCGCCTCCTGGGTCACGGGCCTCCCCTCAGCTCCCGATCTGACCCAGAAAGCCCAGGGAGGAAGCTGCAGGAAGCCTGACTCACGCAGCGCTCAGCCGCTCTGATCACGGGCGGGCAGGCCCGTGCGTGATGAATCACTGAGAGCCCGGCTGCTATTCTGAGCGCCGCCAAGGACACGGATGCGCTGGTTCTCTCCTTGCCTGTCTGGCTGCCAGGAGGCGAGCGCTTCAGGAACTGAGTATCTTCATTTTTATTTTATAGCCCAAGACAGAAACTATCTAACACTTTCTATTCTTCCTGAGCCCCTTCTCAATTCCTGGAAATCACCCATAGGAGAAAAGGACCGAGAGCCAGCTCCGTCCAAGCCCAGCTACGGCAGCCTTGCTGAGAATCCATCCCAGGGAGGGGCCGGGGAGCGGGGGGCACGCCTTGTGGGAGTTCCCAAGTGAATCGCCTGGCCATTTATTTTGATTACAAGTGCCCAAGAAGTAGGTAATTTTAAGTCCTAAATTCTACTAATATGAGGAAAAATCTGACTGGTACCTACAGCTCTATATCACTGCATAGCACTTGGATTAATTTCTCAATCTTTCCAGCTCCTATGTAGTCCATGACTAAAAGTTAAAAAGACAGATAATCAGAGGTGACGGTGAGAACATGGAGAAACTGGAACTTCCACAGGTTGCTGGTGGGACTGTAAAATGGTACAGCCACTTTAGAAAATAGTCTGGTAATTCTTTATGTTAAATATAGTTACCATGTGACCCAGGAATCCCACACCCAGGTATATACTCAAGGGACCTGAAAACATATAGCCACACAAAAGCTTGTACACAAATGCCCCTATCAGCATTACTCATAGTAGCCAAAAAGTGGGACTAACCCAAAGGTTCATTAACTGATGAGTGAAGAAACATGTGGTAAATGCATATAATTCGGTCATAAAAAGAAATGAAGTACTGATATTATACATACCACAACAGAAATGAACCTTTGTCTCAGTTGTACCTGTGGGATGTTTATTTATTTAGTTTAGGTGAAAGAAAAAAACAGATTTTAATGTACAATAGTGTCTGCTGGACTTCCCAGTGGTTAGGAATCTGCCTGTCAATGCAGGGGACACAGGTTCAATCCCTGGTCCAGGAAGAGTCACATGCCATGGGGCATCTAAGGCCGTATGCCACAGCCATAATTATTAAAAAAAAAAACAAACAGTGCTTGCTTTGGTAGCACATATTTTCAAATATAAATAATGTAACTGCAGAATAAAAATACAAATTACATCAGTAAATATAAATAAGCCAAACTTATTCAAAAGGATTAGATTAAATCACAACACAATTTTTTAAATTTACTTTTAACTGGAGGATAATTGCTTTACAATGTCGTGGTGGTTTCTGCTGTACATCAGCATACATCAGTCATAGACATGCTTATGTCCCCTCCCTCTTGAACCTCCCTCCCACCTCCCACCCCATCCCACTCCTCAAGGTTGTCACAGAGTACCAGGTTGAGCTTTCTACTTCATACAGCAAATTCCCACTGGCTATCTATTTTACATATGGTAGTGTTAGGTAGCTAGAATAGGAAACGGGAGTCCAAAATGGCGGTGGCTAGAAGACAAGGAAGGAAAAAGTCTGCGAAAATAGAACAAGGAAGTTCTGAGGACCTGAGTGAGAACTGCAGGTAGAACAGCACTCCTGGCTAAGCCCAACTCACATAGGACGGGTCCGGAGGCAGAAAAAACATATAAAAGAGGAGCCAAAGCGCTGGCTCTCTCTCTCTCCCACACTTCGAGGATGGACTCTCCCTCTCTCCCCGATGCGCTGCGGCGTTCTTTTCTTCGCATCTTTGGATCCGCATGCCCTCCCACTTCGAGGATGGATTGTCCTGCTATAATCTTCTAAATAAAATAGAGCTGTAACACTGATTTATCTAAGAGCTATAACACAGTCTGTTCGAGACCTGAGAGCTATAACACGGTCTGTCCAAGACCTGAGAGCTGTGACCCGCGAGGGCTTCAATGTCCGTCACTCCAAATCTTTGTTGTGACGAGACAAGAACCGAGGAGCATACCCTTGCGTGACATCTACACTCACGTGACAGTAGTGTGTCTGTTCTCAATGCTGCTCTCGGTTCATCCGATTCCCTCCTTCCCCCAGCCACCATGGCCACAGGTCTGTTCCCCATGTCTGCATTTCTACTGCTGCTCTACAAATAGGCTTATCAGCACCATTTTTCTAGATTCTATATATATACATTAATAAGTGATACTTGTTTTTCTCTTTCTGACTTAGTTCACTCTGTATAACAGGCTCTAGGTATCCACCTCACTAGAACTGATGCAAATTCATTTCTTTTTATGGCTGACTATATTTATTGTATGTTATTGCTGTCATTCAGTTGCTAAGTCGTGTCCAACTCTTTGCAACTCCATGAACTGCAGCACGCCAGGCTTCCCTGTCCATCACTATTTCCCTGAATTTGCTCAAACTCTTCTCCATTGAGTTGCTGATGCCATCCAACCATCTCATCCTCCTTCTCCTCTTGCCCTCAACCTTTCCCAGAATCAAGGTCTTTTCCAATGAGTCAGCTCTTCACATCAGGTGGCCAAAGTATTGGAGCTTCAGCTTCAGCATCAGTCCTTCCAGTGAATATTCAGGGTTGATTTCCTTTAGGATTGACTAGTTTATCTCCTTGCAGTCCAAGGCACTCTCAACAGTCTTCTCCAACACCACAGCTCAAAAGCATCAATTCTTCGGCACTCAGCCTTCTTTGTGGTCCAGCTCTCATAATCACACATGACTACTAGATAAATCATAGCTTTGACTATTAGAACCTTTGTTGGCAAAGTCATGACTCTGCTTTTTAATACACCTATCTAGGTTTGTCATAGTTTTACTTCCAAGGAGCTAGTGTCTTATAATTTTGTGGTGCAGTCACCATCTGCATTGATTTTGGAGCCCAAGAAAATGAAATCTGTCACTGTTTCCACATTTTCCCCATCTATTTGCATGAAGTGATGGGACCAGATGCCATGATGTTCATTTTTTGAATGTTGAGTTTTAAGCCAGCTTTTTCACTCTCCTCTTTCACCTTCATCAAGAGGCTCTTTAGTTCCTCTTAACTTTCTGCCATTAAACTGGTATCATCTGTATATCTGAGGTTGTTAATATTTCTCTTGGCAATCTTGACTCCAGCTTGTGATTAGTCCAGCCTGAGATTTTGCATGATTTACTCTGCATATAAGTTAAATAAGCAGGGTGACAATATACAGCCTTGACGTACTCCTTTCCCAATTTTGAACTAGTCTGTTGTTCCATGTCCAACAATCAAAGACTTAAGCAGAAGTAGTTTTTTTTTGGAATTTTCTTGTTTTTTCTAGGATCCAGTTTATGTTGGCAATTTGATCTCTGGTTCCTCTGCCTTTTCTAAATCCAGCTTGTATATCTTGTACCACAGCTTCTTTATCCATTATTCTGTCAATGGACATCTAGGTTCCTTCCATGTCCTGGCTATTGTATATGGTGCTGCAATGAACATTACGGTACATGGGCAACACGCAGTTCTGAAAGTGATTCAGAAAGGTTGAAAACGAAAGTTATATTACATTAGGACAGTTACATTAGGCAAATTCAAACAAAGATAATATCAGACATGGTTCAATTCTGAGACAAAAAACATTGAACAAAAACAAACAAAAACCTTTGCAATACTCAAGGGTGCAATTTATAATCCAATTATATAATGAAGAAAAATATACACAAATGTACTTTCATTAATTAATATGGTATTAACATTTATAAATGAAAAATTATAAAAGATATGAGATATACTAGCAATAATCGCTTTTCTCAGTTCACTATTAAGTGGACAAAAGGTATCTAAGAGTATAGAAGCTTTCAATCTCAAAACTAAGATTAAATAGATACACCAAACTCTGTAGCCTGAAAACAGAGTGCATTTTTATTCAAGTTCTGTGGGATTTTAATTTAGGGAAGTGATTGAGTGACGACAAAGAGAGGTCAAAGCCATTGAAAGATTTTGTTACTCACTGTTTCTGAAAGGCAGGCCCGCCACACCTACAAGGCCACACAAGGAAGCTCCAGTTTGGACCAGGAGGTGGAAGGAGCTGGGGAAAACCTTAGCCAGGGCTTTTATTATGTTTCCTGCAAGAAAGGCAAGACATGACAGGATAACAGTTCAGGACTGACTAGTCTCTGTAACTCTGGCAGGCTTTGGGAATGGCTGTCTCCTAGTTGTTTGGCACCTGGCTTTCGGTTGACTTAGGGAGGGGGAGAAATTGGCTTGGTGTGTGCAAGTCTGATAAAGGGTGTGGTTGGTTTGGTGTACAGGCTCAGGACCAGACTGTTTGCATATGAAAAGTGTATGTCAGGCAAAGGCTAGGGGGGGGGTAGTCCTGGGGTGGGAGGGGGGGGGGGGGGGGGGGGCTGTCTCTGCCCCAAGGCCACAAATGCCAGAGCATCAAGAATACAGAAAATAAAACATAATTAAGATAGTTGGTCTTCTGATGAATGGACACCAAATAGACAAATCCAGGATCTAAGAAAACCCAGTTAGAACAGCCTCAGAAACATGCTTAAGTGAAAGGAGATAATCACAAAAGACCATGTATTTCATTCATGTGAAGTGTCCACAATAGGCAGATCAACAGGTACAGATAGTATCTCTGACTCAATGGACATGAGTTTGAGCAAACTCCAGGAGATGGTGAAGGACAGGGAAGCCTTCAACAAGGTGCTGTTGTCCATGGGGTCGCAGAGTCAAACATGACTGAGCAACTGAACAACAACAGTAGGTACAGAGGCTTCCCCAGTAGCTCAGTAGTAAAGTTCAGTTCAGTTCAGTCGCTCAGTCGTGTCTGACTCTTTGTGACCCCGTGAATTGCAGCACACCAGGCCTCCCTGTCCATCACCAACTCCCGGAATCTACCCAAACCCATGTCCATTGAGTCAGTGATGCCATCCAGCCATCTCATCCTCTGTCGTCCCCTTCTCCTCCTGTCCCCAATCCTTCCCAGCATCAGGGTCGTTTCCAATGAGTCAACTCTTTGCATGAGGTGGCCAAAGTATTGGAGTTTCAGCTTCAACATCAGTCCTTCCAGTGAACACCAAGGACTGATCTCCTTTAGGATGGACTGGTTGGATCTCCTTGCAGTCCCAGGGACTCTCAAGAGTCTTCTCCAACCCCACAGTTCAAAAGCATCAGTTCTTCGGCACTCAACCTTTTTCACTGTCCAACTCTCACATCCATACATGACTACTGGAAAACCCATAGCCTTGACTAGACAGACATTTGTTGACAGAGTAATGTCTCTGCTTTTCAATATGCTATCTAGGTTGACCATATTTCCTTCCAAGGAGTAAGCGTCTTTTGATTTCATAGCTCGAGAGGAGCTACTCTACAATCAGGGTCAGGAGGGACAGCTGTGAGGAGATACCCGTCATCCAAGGTAAGGAGCAGCAGCTGCACTTTGCTGGAGCAGCCGTGAAGAGATACCCCATGTCCAAGATAGGAGAAACCCAAGCAAGAAGGTAAATGTTGTGAAAGGGCATCAGAGGGCAGACATACTAGAACCATAATCACAGTAGTAAAGTATCCACCTGCAATGCAGAAGACACAGGTTCGATCTCTGGGTTGGGAAGATCCCCTGGAGCAGGAAATGGCAACTCACTCCAGTATTCTTGCATGGAAAAACCAACGGACAGAGGAACCTGGCATGTTATAGTCCATGGGGTCGAAAAGAGTAGGACATGACTTAGCAACTGATGACACACTGTAGGTACAGAATGTAAATCATGAGTTGTCAGGAACTGGGGAAAGCAGAGAAGAGAACTTAGAGTGACTGCTAAGAGATATGAGGTTTCTTTGGGAATTGATGAAAATGTTTTAAAATTAGATAGACCTGTGACTATCCCTAAAACTACTGTACAATTTTTTTATTAATTTTAATTGAAGTATAGTTTCTAAACGACTGTATATTTTGAAGGGTGAGTTATATATATGTAAATTATATCTCAACAAAGTTGTTATTAAAAATATATATATATATATATATTTATAAGGACTTCCTTAATGGCCCAATGGTTAAGAAAGACTCTGCCCTTTCAATGTAGTGGGTGCAGGTTCGATCCCTGGTCAGGGAACTAGATCCCACAAGCCATATGGTGTGGTGAAAAAAGAAAAATCAGCGGAAGAGATGTGTCGCTACTACTTACCTTTAGATCTCTGGTGTCTCAGATTTTCTAGTTAGAGATGAGGATCACGTAAGACATCAGCATTCACCTAGGAAACAAGAGAATCCCCTTTTGATAGCTGAGCAGGAGAAAAACACCAAAAAAATACTGTTTAGCAGGATTATTCTAAAAGTTGAGCATGGGGCAGACTGGAAAAGGGAAGACTAGAAGGGGGAACACTAGAAATAAGGCCCTTGAGAATAATTCAGGTAGAGGAAATTGACTTAGAAATCAACAAGATGAGTTTGAAAAGCAAGCCAGTTGTATAACCAATTCACTTTGCTGTACAGCAGAAACACAAACAACACTGTAAATCAACTACACATCCCAATAAAATGTTTAAAAAAAGAAACGCAAGGGAGAAAGAATCAGCAACACTGGAGACTGCGGACAAGAAGCAAGGAAAAGACGCAGCAGAAAGTATCGTTAGGGCTGTGAGCCTGGGGCTGATGGTGTTGCCACTGACAGTTCAAGTCAACTCAGGAAATGTGAGAATTAGGGCTCAGTGGAAATTCTCAGTCAGTTAATAAGAGGGCCCCTTAATGAATAAGGATCAAAATGTGCTTTGACGCCTAAGGTTACCCAGAAATGTTTCAAGCAACTTATTAAGCAAGGCCAGTAGGAGAGTATGTGGGAAGTAGCTTTGCAGGGACTGGGGTGAGAAAATGAACTCTATTACTTTGGGCTGCTGGCAGGACGTCAGGGTGATCACAGGCAATTTAAGACTGGAAAATGAGTAACAAATAGGGGCTAGCGAGGAAAATCTGGTAGTTGTTGGGAGGTTTTAGGAAAATATGAAAAAGTGAACCGTGTAAAAGAAGTACTGGAACAGCCACAGAGACAATTAAACATTTAAGTGTTACCCACCATGAGCCTTGCACTGTAGGAGAGGATTTATTCGAAATGATGAGAAGGTAGTCCTGACTTTCTAGAGTTTTGCAGACAGGTGATGACAAAACTAAAAATAGAGTATGAACAAGAGTGTCTGGAACACAGAAGATGAAACAGTTTTGTCTGGAGAGTTCTCTTAGGATTGAGGATGAGGAAGAAAAGTGGGAAATCAAAATGGAGAGAAACAGAATTCAAAGAATAAGAAGGTAGTTACAACATCAAAAGTAGAGAATGAAGATGGTCAGCTTTGATCAGGAAGCAATGGCAGGGAGAATAGCTTCAATAAAGATTCAACATTAAAAGCATAAAAAGCTGAAAGGGAAAGATGGAAGTTGCCTTCAATATATCAAGGGAAAATATAGACCTGTCTTGCTTTCAGTTCAGTCGCTCAGTTGTGTCCAGCTCCTTGCGACCCCATGGACTGCAGCACACCAGGCTTCCCTGTCCATCACCAACTTCCAGAGCTTGCTCAAACTCATGTCCATTGAGTCGGTGATGCCTTCCAACAATCTCATCCTCTGTCGTCCCCTTCTCCTCCCGCCTTCAATCTTTCCCAGCATCAGGATCTTTTTCAATGAATCAGTTTTTCACATCAGGTGGCCAATGTATTGGAGTTTCAGCTTCAGCATAACTCCTTCCAATGAATATTTAGGACTGATTTCCTTTAGGATTGACTGGTTGGCTCTCCTTGCAGTCCAAGGGACTCTCAAGAGTCTTCAACACCAAAGTTCAAAAGCATCAATTTTTCAGCATTCAGCTTTCGGTATAGTCCAACTCTCACACCCATATATGACTACTGGAAAAACCATAGTTTTGACTACAGGGACCTTTGTCAGCAAACTAATGTCTCTGCTTTTTAATATGCTGTCTAGGTTGGTCATAGCTTTTCTTCCAAAGAGCAAGTGTCTTTTAATTTCATGGCTTGAATTTAATTTCATTGTTGCTTTGGAAGGGAGAATTAGGACCACTGGAAGAAACTGTTAAGATTTTTGCTCAGAAGAACTCATTTTCTAAGGAGAGCACTCCCACAATGAATGGCCTCATATGGGAGGGCCTGGCTGGGGGGCACATGGGCAGAGCATCCATCCAGAGAACTGATGTGGAAAGCAAGGATGAGAGTCTCACCTGAGAGGCCCAGAGAACTGATAACTAGGGGGTGGGGGGGGGGAAGATGGAGAGAAGGTAGTCAAAAGGAGTGGAATTTAGAGTGACTTCAAGGTCTCAGTTCCTGTGTAGAACAGAGACTTGCCCAAGTAGAGAAACTCTAGACAGTCATGATCTTTCAATGAAATAGGCAGGCTGTGTCTCCAGTGGTGATAAGAGGCCAGTGGGGCGGGGATGGGGGCGGGTGGGTGGACTGAGAACTTCTAAGAGAATGACTAGCCAGGAGGGTTTCAAAGGCAATGGATGTAAAGTAATAATGAAACGAAGCACTGTGCCACTCTGACAAGTGCAGTGGGCAGGGTCTTTGGAACTTTGTCTCCCCCTGCTGAGGCCAGAGATGTGAGCAACTGAGACAAGGAAAGAAGCCCTGGAGCAAAGAACAGTTTTTTTGAGGGGCTGGGGAGTAGAAAGAGGAAAACATAAATGCCAATTTTCATAAATCACCTTATTAGTTAGATCCTGCCACATGAAGTGAGGTGCTGTGCCAAAGCCAAACAGCAGACAGATATGGGAAGAGGGCCAGCACTGGTCATCCCCATGGGCCACTCTTGCTAATGTTTTTTGGGACTTCCCAGATGGTCCAGTGGTTAAGACTCCACCCTTCCACTGCAGGTGGATGGGTTCGATCCCTGGTCAGAGAACTAAGATGACCAAAAAAAAAGAAAAAAAATCTTGCTAGGCTTTTCTCTACTTACATAACCTTTCCCTTTGAGGCTGTTTCAACAGACTCAAAGTGACTGCAGAGACCAGGAGCAGGAGCTTTGGTCTTAATTAGGGACCTTTCCTTCAGACAAGGCACAGGCTTGTTTTGAATTTTGAAAGTTCTAATAAATTACCTTCTCTCCAAGACCTTGTTCACAGAGTCCTCATCTTTAGGAGAATCGACCTAGTAATTACAAACAAGGACGAAACCTCTCTCACACCTGGGGGCATTTGGGGAAGAGAATTTAGAGTGACGGAGAAGGCAATGGCAACCCACTCCACTACTCTTGCCTGGAAAATCCCATGGACGAAGGAGCCTGGTAGGTTGCAGTCCAAGGGGTCACTAAGAGTCGGACACAACTGAGCGACTTCACTTTCACTTTTCACTTTCATGCATTGGAGAAGGAATGGCAACCCACTCCAGTGTTCTTGCCTAGAGAATCCCAGGGACGGGGGAGCCTGGTGGGCTGCCGTCTGTGGGGATGCACAGAGTTGGACACGACTGAAGTCACTTAGCAGCAGCAGCAGCAGCAGCCTGCTGCCTCTACTTGAGTCACTGCTCCTTCCTCCCCAGCCCCACCCTCCTGGCTCCAGAGCAGTCTCTCTGCCTTTTGTAACCTCATTAACATCTTCCCCCCATGCAACAAAGGCAAGTTATGTATGCTACTCCTTAGGTATTATTATTTTTTTTTAATAAAACCCACACCTGAAACTCTCTATGGTGAGCCTGGCAAACAAACAAAATTCTAAGTAAATAAGCAAACGTGCACATACGCACATACAGCCGTGAACTGTGTATCCTGAAGTCACTCTTCGGGGCATGATGATAACTATTAAACAAGCTGAGGGCCTTAGGAGTGCTCAGATGAAAGGCTTTACCTAAATTCAGTTATCCTATTACAATCCATAACCACATTTTCATCCAAAGGGGTGGCATTTTTATCATTATTTCACCGATGATGAAGTTATGACAACTTGAGTTTCAAGGGGATTTAAAATGGTTACAAATGATTGTTACTTGTTATCTAATTTCTGAAAGGACAAAAGGGAAAAATAAGTTATTTCTTTAATCGGAGAGCAGTGCCAGATAAGAAAAAGTTGACTCATGGCACTTTAGATGCAAGACTGTTATTCAAAGTAAGGTAAACATTCATCAGACAGAAAGGTAAGGGGGGTTTCCCTGGTGGGTCAGTGGTAAAGAATCAGCCTGCCAGTGCAGGAGATGCAGGCTCGATCCCTGATCCAGGAAGATCCCACGTGCTGCAGAGCAACTAAGCCCGTGCACCACAACTACCGAGACCGTGCTCCAGAGCCTGTGCTCTGCAAAGAGGGAAGCCACCGCAAGGAGAAGCCCATGCACCACAGCTAGAGAGTAGACCCCGCTGCTGCAACCAGAGAAAATCCCACACAGGAACGAAGACCCAGCACAGCCACAAATAAATAATCCTAAAAAAAGAAAGACGAGTAAGGGAACTCCCTGGCGGTCCAATGGTTAGGGCGCAAGAGTTTTCACTGCCAGGACCCAGTTTAATCCCTGGTTAGGGAACTAAGATCACACAGCTATGCAACTTGGCCATGAATAAAGAACCAGAAGGGTAGGAGTAGTGACCGTGGTCAAGAGGAAGGGGTAGAGCTGGCTCAGGTGGGCACGTAACATCATCACCTCTGCCGACTCCAGGGCCCAGAGGAGGGAAGACTAGAGTCTGTTGGGTGGGAGAACGTCCCGTGCGTCAGGCAGAAGGAACAGAAAAGAGGGAAGAGGTGCTCTTTAAAAAGGCAAACTTGGAACAGAGGACGTTGCAGAGCAGGGTGAGGAGGGGCGCTCAGCCCAGCAGCAGGAGCGAAGCAGAAGGCAGTTGTAAGACAAAGCTTCGCAGCGTCTGGCCGGCCTCTCACCTGTGGGACTCTGGTGCTCGGAGGACGAGAGCTTTGGCACAGCATATATGCTGGAAGCAAGTCTAGGAGAAGATTCAAGTCAAATGAGAAGAGGGCGGTGGCATCACAGAAACCAACACTGTTCTGAGTCAGTCCTGCTGTCGGTACTAGATGTGTCCCTGGGCAAACCCGTGAGCTTCCCAGAGCCTTAGCCCTCCAATCTAAGGACCAGATCCATCACGGGTCCTCCTACGTCACAGAGGTGGTGGGGGTAAGACACAGCGATGGATAGGAGGGCACTTGTAAAAGTCGTGTGAAGGAAAGCAAGGAGGGAAGGAGGCAGAAAACGAGGCTAGGAAGATGAGAAGCTTAAAATAAACAAATAAAAGAGGTGCATACACATGAAGCATTGTTCTGGTGATGGTGGGAAGACCACGCCCCTGGGGCTTAAGCACAGAATGCCCTTACAAATATTAGTCTTGACATACACATACATTTGTATATAATTATATGTGTGTGTGCAGTTAAATGTAACACACAGTTTTATATATATATATATATAGTCACCTAGAATTACCTATAACACATATAGAACAATTTAATTAATTTGTATTATCTGTGTTCACACATAAAAATTTCATACAGAATCTGATTTATTCTGCATATATGCTGAAACAAACTTGGTCACGGGAAATGATCGGTGCATTTATAGAAAAGCAAAAGGAAGATGGGGCTTCCCCGGTGGCTCAGACAGTAAAGAATCTGCCTGCAGTGCAGGATCAGAGAAGGCAATGGAACCCCACTCTATGTTCGTGCCTGGAGAATCCCAGGGGCGGGGGAGCCTGGTGGGCTGCCGTCTATGGGGTCGCACCAAGTCAGACACGACTGAAGCGACTTAGCAGCAGCAGTATGGGAGACCAGGTTTCGATCCCTGTGTCGGGAAGATCCCCTGGAAAAGGGAACAGCTACCTACTCTAGTATTCTTGCCTAGAGAATCCCAGGGACAAAGGAGTCTGGCAGGCTACAGTCCACAGGGTCACAGAGGCAGACACGACTGGGTGACTAAGCGCGCGCGCGTGCGCGCGCACACACACACACACACACCCACACACACACACACAAAAGGAAGATGAGCCTGAAGCTGAAAGTACAGAAGCCACATAGGAAGGTAAACCAGCTGTCTCGATTAAATAACTGCTGCAACCTTGGACACAGAGTTGATTCCTGCGTGTTCACAATGTAATTGAGGAAATGACAACTTAACCAGAAGCAACCAGAGAATAAAATAAGGCAGTAAAACCACTCAGCCCGGGGAGACTTCATAGTCTACCTGTAATGGCTCAAGAAGTTCAAAGGAAGGAAAAGGCATTAGAAGGGGGTAAACAGGAAAAGCTCCATGGAGACTAACACATACACAGAACTATATATAAAACAGATACTCTGGATAGCACAGGGAAGTCTACTCAATATTTTTTAACAACGTATAAAGGAAAAAAAAATCTGAAAAACAATACACACACACACATATATATAACTGAATCATTTTGCTGTACATCTGAAACTAGTACAACACTGTAAATCAATTATACTTCAATTTAAGTAACCTGGCCATTCATTGCAGGAAGTGGTGTCCTAGTTAAAGCAAGAGGAAGGGCAAGGTGCAGGGTCAGGAAGGCACACCCACTAGAGCCCCTCTTCACTCTCATTTTTCTTCCACCATTTCCAACATGATCAACATTTACTCAGCACCAACCATGCGAGGAATTAGGCACTGGAGAAAACGACCAATAATCTCCTTGGAGAGTTAGATATAAAAACAGGTAACACAGAAGCAGCTAAGTACCAAATACGTAATCTTACGATTACTACCAAGAGAAGGTGAGACAGTGGACACTAGTAAGGCTGGCTGGGAAGCTGTTCTTGGACCACATGATGCTTGGCCAAGACTTGAAGGAAAAGTAAGACTCAGAAAGCAGAGAGTTAAAAAGAGGTATTACAGACAGAAAGTGTGAATCAACACAAGAAGAAAAGCACTACAGTGTGAGTGTATCAGTACTTAACTACTGAACTGTACACTTAAAATGGTTAAGAGTATTCACCTTATGTTACATGTATTCTATCACAATTAAGCTTTTTTTCATCTAAAAACCAAACCAGAAAACTGGTACTTCCTTAAAAAAAAAACACACACAAGACATAAATACTGCCATTTATAGCCGAGTAATAAGATGACTGGGCTTCCCTGGTAGCTCAGCAGTAAAGAATCTGCCTATCAATCCAGGAGACACAGGTTTCGATCCCTGGGTTGGGAAGATCCCCTGGAGAAGGAAATGGCAACCCACTCCAGTATTCTTGCCTGGGAAATCCAATGGACAGAGGAGCCTGGCAGATGCCAGTTCATGGGGTCGCAACAGAGTCAGACACAACTTAGCAACAAACAACAGTTGAGATGATCAGTCTGCTTCTGTAGCAAGTTCGTGTAGATGGACAATGGGAGATCCAGTCAAGAAACAGACAGAAGCTGGGCTGGGGGAAACCTCAGGCAAACAGGTACACCCAATTCTCTCAACCAAGGTTTCTAGCTTTGTGGTCCAAGGATAGGCTTCAAGGTTTGGTCCACGAACATCCTGTAATAAATCTTTTTTTTTCCTCTTCAGTAATTTTATTATTTTTGGCTGTGCTGGGTCTTTGTCACTTCGAGGGCTTTTCCCCAGTTGTAAAGCACAGGCTCTAGAGCACAGGCTCAATAGTTGTGGCGCATGGGCTTAGTCACTCCACAGCATGTGGGAGCTTCCTGGATCAGGGATCAAAACTGAGTCTCCTGCATTGGCAGGCAGATTGTTTAACACTGAGCCACCGGAGAAGCCACCTTGTAACCAATCCTGAATGTTTATTTATAAGTGCATTTTGATCTGGGGAGAAGGGTACATGGGTTTTGGGTTCTCAAAAGGGCTTCTGACTTAGGAAAACTTGAAAACCATTCATGAAGGCAACTGGCAGCATGGTCTGGGTGGGGACAGGATGGGGACTGAGGCTATGTAAGTTGAGCTCACTTCCCTTGAGACTTGCTCTTAACTAAACACAAGATAGTATTATGTAAACAGGTGCCATACCTCTCTTTAGGACTTAACAGAGCCATTGTTCGGTTCTAAGAACAGCTCTCTGGGAAAACTGGTGATCCCTATTGTAGAAACTAGCAGAGGATGAGCAGAGGAGAACCCAGTAAAAATACAGGAGGTAAGGAGATTCAATACATTGAAATGCCATAGAAGCCAAAGGAAAAAAAGTCCTGGAGAAGATGAAGGGGTTACTGGCGTCAAGTTTAAGAGGAGGATTAAGAAAGGAATGAGAAAGAAAAAGATCGCTAAGTTCTATGACATTCGATTGCACTGCTTCTGTAGCGACACAGAAAAAAAAAGCCAGAGGTTAAGGGTTAGATATCCAAACTAGAACACTTGGGAGAGCAGAGAGAGGTGCTGTAATTGTGACATGATAATCATGTCGGAGCATCCGACATAGACCAGGACTGTCTTGGATGAATGGAAATACAGTTAGTTCCCTAGCTGAGGAGGAAGTACCACAGCCAAGAAGGCAGCAGATACCATCTGTTAACTCAAAGGACTTGGTTTTGAAAAGGAAAATAGGACATAAGTCCTAAGAACTAGCAGGGATACGAAAGGACTGTGTCAGCTACCTATGTGGGAGATGGGAGGATGTCGAAGGTTGAAAAGGAGAAGGAAGGAATGTACAAGAACATCTTGTACCCTGTCTTGCTGAACATCACAACACAAACAAGAGCAGGCCCTCAAGACTCTTCTGTGTGAGTGGTGACTGTGGGGACCATTCTCCAGGAAGCAGCAAAGATTAGAATAAGGCGGAGTGGAGAGGGGCCCTTCTCCCTTTGAAAAGACATGGAAGGAAAAGGGGCTTCCCAGGTGGCGCTAGTGGCAAAGAACCTGCCTGCCAAGGCAGGTGATGTAAGAGACGTGTGTTCGATCCTTGGGTCAGGAAGATCTCCTGGAGGAGGAAATGGCAACCCACTCCAGTATTCTTGCTTGGAGAATCTCATGGTTCAAGGAGCCTGGTGGGCTACAGTCCATGGGGTCACAAAAACGTCGGACACAACTGAAGCGACTTAGTATGCACAGAAGGAGAAAAGAAAACACCACGTGACAAGAAAAGGCAGGCCGGAGCACTCTATCAGAGATCGAGGTGTCAGAGAATGCTTTTCCAAACTAGTCTTCATGATGGCCTTCTCGTCATGGGAAAACAGTAAGAACGTGAGGTCAATTCTTATGAGCTCTTTAAAGCTAATCCGCTGACTGCCAGAACCAGAACAATAAGCAATCTACCCGTAGTGCCAGATATAATCCATTCAATGCCAAGGAGTTATTTTATTTATAATTTCATTGCAGGTACAGCTTGGGGGCTACAGAAAGGTCAGAGGAACACTCATCCAGCTAAGTTTAAACTGGGGCAAGAAAACAATGATTGGTGTCAGGATACGGAAGGTGTGATCACACTGATTACATAAGCAGGGAGAGGAAATTCTCTCAGCCAAAGGTCACCAAGAGGCTAAATAATCAAAATGGGCTTCATCCACAGATGATTCTTAAACTACAACTAGGCCACTCATCCAAACTCAGCACAGTCCTGCACAAAGAAGAAGAGGAGGCTTTTTCAGAACGCAGTAGACATAGACCTGAACAATCCAGCAGCCCAGCGGGGTCAGTGGATGGTCAGCAGGGAACACGGAGGAGCAGGAGATCTCCAGGCATGAGTCACATTCTACAACGCGGAGCTCAGAGTATAAAGAAAATAGCCAGACAGGCAGATATTTATTATAAAAGTCAGTTTATTTTCCCCTTCTGTGTTTCAAAAGTTTCCCTTTTTGTCAGTAATGAGCAGTTAACTGATTGGAAGTCTGCTTGATTAAATAACATCCACAAGTTCATAAACACACATTTGAGAGTATAAAGCAAGAGGTTGAAAAATTTCCCTTAACTCCATGTAAATTAGGCAGCCCTCAAAATTGCACATTTTTCACCTGCTCACTTTCATAATTTAAAATATATATACAGGATGACCTTAAAATATTGATAATCAGTACAGAATTCACAGCCTTGAAGATGTATATTCTACAAACATCTAAAGAACAGGTATCTAGGTACCTCTCAGGTCCTAGTAATCCACTGCGATTCAACATCACGTACTTAATGCATAGAAGGCCAAATGGTCTTTCCTTTTTCTCTAATTCTAGTCTTCTGCTGAGGTAACGCAAGGAACCTGGTTATGACAGAGACCAAGCCTCTGAAAATAGGACTAAGCCGACTGGCTTCCTAGTGGATCCTAAAAGAGTCCCAGAGAACAAGCCTGGGGTTGAGTACTTCGGTTATAAATTACATCCTGGAATGTTCACAACTGAGGTACCTCATGGTCCTTGACAGGAAGACAAAAGACTTCCAGGAGTTGAAGGTAATTCTGAATGAAGATGGAGGAGAACAGCGGACAATCACTGGAAAATATTTCTGCTTCCAAAGCTGATCAACCTCAGAGCAGACACAAAGGAACTGAGCCACTCAGCATGTAGTGTGATTTTTCCCACCAGAGTTTAACTAAGGGATTCTCTGTCCGAGACAGGCTTACGCGGGACCCAGCTGGAGCGCTGTACCAGGATGTGATGCTTCAGAGATGAGCTGCTCTCTGCAAACTCATGACCGAAGCAAAATGCAACGATCCTTTTTTTTCGTGGAGCGTGTCTTAGCGACAAACCAGGCATGACTGCCTCGTGGTCACTCAGCTTTCCAGGCTGGAGAACAAGGGTCCAAGTTCAATAAAGCATTTACGATTAAACGGATGAACCTCCACAGGCCAACAGAGTTGCTGGCAGATTCACAGGCCATTCGGTACATTCATGGAACAACGGCGATAAATAAAAATCATTAATTCCTGTAGTGTAGGAAAAAACCACCCAGCCTTCACTCTGATCAGCATCTCCGGCGGCTGACACTGCTGAAAGAGGCCTGACAATCTGAGGTTATGTTGGAGTTCTTAAGACAAACCCAAAATAGGGTGAATTATAAGAAGCAAGAGTCCCGATGTTCTTTTGTGGGCGCCAGTCACTCACTCGATATGCGAGTTTGTCGTCTTTGCATAAGAGAGCATGTTTCCCTCACTATTAACGGTGAAATAAACAGAATTGTGCAACTTGTCTGTGAAGAGAAAAAGAGCATTAAATGTGCAGTGATAATTTAATCCTGTTAGTGCATCATGGTTTGAACATGATAATGAATTTGGACTGCACTCTTTTTGACTTTGTACAAAGATAACTCTTAACCTTTAACGAAATATAAAACGATTTTGAAAATTACAGTTACTGTAATATTTAATGTAACACTATAGTTTCCTCAAAAAAAGAACCTAATGAAATAATTCGCTATGAGTAGAGCAGAGAATTGACACTGGAGCTCAGATTTCAAACAGTGTTTCTTCTAATAGATTCAGTTTTCTATGACAATTTCTGGTATGATTCGGCCAGTAGGTACATCAGGAAATAGCTCCTTCTGCTTAAGGTGGATATCAGAAGTGGAACAGAGTTACAGGGCCCAGACTTTAGGAGCCAGAAACCAGTGAAGCTAATGGAAGCATCCTTTGTGATAGCAGAGAACATAAGCCTTAAGGCCGCTCCAGGGGACCCCAGGAGCTGAGCTGTCTCCAAGGCCCCTTGGACAAGGCTGGAGGACAGTGTCTGGATTTGGGCAGTGGAGGCTGCCTCTATTAGGATGCTCTCAACTGAGGGGAAGGATACTGAATACACCCCCTAGTACACGAAGCTGTCACCAGACTCTCAAGTGGACTGGTCTCGAGCACGGTCTCTCAAGAACGTGGTAAGAACATGTCACGGGCTTACTCAACAGAAAGCAATGTTTTAAAAGCACAAGGCCTTATTCTGTATTGGCTGTTTCTCAGAAAACACAGAATTCCAGCCAGGAATATCTTAGGTGCGACAGATATTTTCTCAAGAGACTCAAGGTTCATTTTAGAACTTACACGCCACAGTGTTAATTATAGCAGTGCTTCTTTTTTAACCCTACGTGGCTTGGCATACACATTTCCTTCAGAATTCCCAAATTATATTTAGTGACAGAGAGCACCCTGGAAGAATACCTTGATTAACAGTTGGGGATGTAAGTCTCTCACCATTTTTTCTGGAATCATGAATGACAATACTCATTAGACTCAGGTCGAGGGCAAACCTAACAGCCCTCTTCTTCCTTGAAAAATGAATGTGTCTTTTAGAATAGTAAGATGTTACTTTTCACAAAACAATCTTTAAAAGCAGTCAGCAATGCTGCCGGTTTAAGAAGTGATTTAACCGTAAGAAGAAATGAACTACTGACACATGAATAAATAAATAAATGAACAACATGAATAAATAAAACAGCATGAATAAACTTAAAATAATTATGCTGACTGGAAGAAGCTGACAAAAATACGGAGTGTATGATTCCATGTATATGAAACTCAACAAAATGCAACAGAAAAGTGGACCAGCAGTTACCTGGTGGAGAGAGGTGGGATGGTGGAGAGAAGTGGGACACAGGCATGACGCTAGGGCTGTGGGGAAGCTTTTGGGAGTGATGGACACTTCCTGCCCTGATCTGGATAATGGTTTCACAGATGTGTATGGATATATGTTAAGTCTTCCCAAATTTTATATCTCAAATATATGCCATTTACTTTAAGCCAATTAATTCAACAACAAAAAAAGACTACTTTGCACATTAAAAATAAAAGTGATTTAAGTACATGTTTTGAACTAATTTAAAAACTACTAGATAAAGGCTTCTCTGGTGGACTAGTGGTTAAGAATTCGCCTGCCAGTAGAGCAGACACAGGTTCGATCCCTGATCTGGGATCCCACATGCTGCAGAGCAAAAAGGCTGGGCACCAGAACTATTTAGCTTGCGCTCTGCAACAAGAGAAGCCACTGCAGTGAAATGCCCACACACCACAACAGAGAGGAGCTCCTGCTCGCCTCAACTAAAGAAAAGCCCTCACAGCAACAAAGACCCAGCACAGCCAAAGATAAATAATAAAATAAATACTGAAATCTTAAGGAAGAAAAAACTACTAGTTTAAAAAAAAAAAAAGGGCACATACTTACCATAAGAATGAAAAAGTAGAAAACCCACATCCATCCCAGGTTGTCCTGGATCAAAGACACTAAATACTAAAAGGGAGAAAAAGAAATCACAATATAATCCTTTATAAATTAATAAAATGAAGTAGCTAAAAGGCAGTGAAACACGGCTCTTCTAGAAAATGAGAAGGGAGTGAGGGTGTGTATAACGTTTTGCAGTTTGCAGAGCTCCTGCATATACGTGCTCCTAGTTAAGCTTTTTTAGTGACATTGTCATTTGGTAAGCTGGCAGAATCCAAATAAAAACCGCAATGGAAGCCCTAAGTCTAAGAGACCTTTGTTTTTCACTTTGCTATTAAGAGAGAATGATGAGAGAATGATGAACAGCCTCAAGCCACTTCTCTTTAATCATCCCTTCTTACAGTGAAAGGTACTGTAACTGAAGCTTTTAAAAACAGTTCATCTTTTAAGTATACCACTCATTTTTCAATTACACTATTTGCTCTCAGGATTACTGCATGACTTGGACACTCTACAGCATATACTTTTATTTTCAATTACTAAAAAGTATCCAATAGCTTTTAACCCATTTTCTTATTTTAGACTATGGTAACATACATATAACATACAACCTACCATTTTTGCAATCCTTCATTGCACATACAACTCAGCAGCACCAAATGCATTCATGACTTTGCACAACCATCACCACTACCTATTTTCAAGCCTTTTCATCACCCCAAACAGAAACTCTGCACCTATGAACTCTCTGTAAGAACTCTCCACGGCCCATCTCCTCAGCCCCTGACAAACTCTAATTTGCTTTCTACTCCTATGAAGTTGCCCATTCTAGAGACTTTGTGTTAAGCAGAATCACCCAGTATTTGTCCTTTGTGTGCGGCTGATTTCACCTAGCGCAGTGTTGTCAAGGTTCACTCATGTTGTAGCACACATCAGAACTCCGCTCCTTTTTATGGCTGAATAATATTCCACTGCACAAATATACCACCTTCTGTTTATCTATTCATCTATCCATGGCCATTTTAGGTGTTTCCACCTTGTGGCTATTATGAATGACGCTACAATGAACCATGCAAACAAATAACTGAAACTGTCTTCAAGTCTTTGGAGCACAGCATACATAGGAGTGGAACTGCTGGATCATATGATAATATTGACCTTTTTGAAGAACCATCATAGCATTTTCTACAACAGCTGTGTGGTTTTTACATTCCTACCAGCACTGTATGGAATTTCTCCACATCCTCACCAGTACTCACTACTTTGTTCTGCTTTGCTTTAATTACAAACATCCTAATTAGGTGTGAAGTGGTAGTTCATGTTTTTCCTTTGCATTTCCCTAAGAGACTAAGGATGCTGAGAATCTTTTCAGGGGTTCATTGACCATTGGTACACATCTGTCATAAGGAGTTGTCCCTATGTTTTCTTCTAAAGGTTTTATTAGTTTTAGCTCTTAAAGTCAGGTATGTGATCCAGCTTGAGTTAATTCCTATACAGAGTGTAAGGTAAGGGTCCAAATTCATCATTTTGCAATGTGTACATCCTGCTTTCCCAGCACCTTTTGGTGAAGAAACCACTCTTTCTCCAATAAGTGATCTTGGTACCCTTCTCAAAACTCAGGTGAGCACTGACATGATCATTTAACCCATTTTCTTTGATCACATTATAAGTAAAAATTTTAAGTGGGAGAACTTAAAGGAGAACAACTGAGTGATTTAACCTGGATGGCCTCATGGAAAACAAAAAAGCAGAGGTGAAATCACCCATTAAAGGAAGCACAGTGGCCCTCCAAACTCTGAATGCTACTTGATCTTTTAAATAGCTTTACTGACATATAATTTACATAATACTAAGCTCATATCACTCAGTGGATTTTAGTATACTTACAGAGTTGTGCAACTATCACCATAACCTAATTTTAGACCATTTTCATCACCCCAAGAGAAACCCATTAGGAGTCACTCCCCAGACCACCCAACTCAGAGCAACCACTAATCTAATTCCTTTCTCTATAGATTTGCCTATTCCAGGTATCTCATATGAATGAAATCACACAAATAGGTGGTCTTGGTGACTGGCTCCTTTTACTTAGCATAATAGGGTTGAAGTTCATCCATACTGTAGCCTCTATCAAACCCTCATTCCTCTTGAACTGCCAAATAACACTCCATTATATGACTAGATCATATTTTACTTATCCATTCATCAGTTGATGGACATAAGGCTGTTTCTACTTCTTAGCTATTATAAATAATCATTTGCTACAAAATACATTTGTGTAAAAATGTTTATGTGGACATTTATTCTTCTCTCTCTTGGGAAAACACTGCAATTTAACCTACTGAGCCCCTGTCGTGTGTCAAAAACATACTAAGCATTGGGAACGCAAAGAGGAAGGACACAGTGTGGTTCTCTTCTCAAGGAAGGCAGGGGATCGATCGACCGGTCGGTATGAAACACTGCGGCAAGTGTTCCACTACAGGGATACACCGGCTGCTGTGGAAACCAGGGGGAGAAAGCTGTATTTTTCTTGGGAAGTCAAGGAAAGGTTGGGAGAACAAAGCTATTCAATGTGAATTAGGCAAGTGCCAGGGACCAGTTTACAGAATTTTCGGTTTTGTTTTGGCCACAGTGTGCGGCAAGTGGGATCTTAGTTTTCTGACCAGGTACTGAACCTACGCCCCTGCAGGAGAAGTGAGGAGTCTTAACCACTGGACCACCAGGGAGAGTCCAAAGTTTTAGCATTAAGTCATGAAGTTTGGGGTTTTATACCTCAAACAGTAAGAAATCATTCAAAAAATCAACACATCAGGGGAATAAGCAAAGTGAACAATGATTTACTCCTGATTCTGCTTCTAAACTCGTGAATGTCGTCTAATGCTGATCCACCCCCCCTCCACCGCCCAAGTTCCTAGTTCGGGATCTTATGACTAGCAAGCATTCTAATCGAAAAGAAACTCCTTGAAATGCTAATTACAATCCATCCATCTGATTAACGAAGAAAACATTAGCTAAGAAGGAAAACCTAAAACACACTCATTTCAGAAAAGGAGGCCCAATACCCTTTATACGAAGACATCGGAACAGGTGGCCAATATCATTTTTTTAGTTCCTACTCCAGAGCATGGCAAGAAAACAAAGTTCTCTTACCTTTGCTAAGTTTTCTTTTTTCCCTTTAGTTTTATAATCAAATAAGCTAACTCCCTAATCCTATAAATCATTCTTTCTACAACCATTCAACAAGTACCTGAATGTCTCATGTGTGTCAGGCACCCTTCCTAGGACTGGGGTGAACACTGCCCTCGCAAAGCTCATCTCACAGGGGAGAGACAGACATGAATAAATAAGTATGTACTGGATGACCAGGGACAGATGTGCATTAAGTCGGTGTATCTCCTGCAATGGGCTTCCTAGGTGGCTCAGTGGTAAAGAATCCACCTGCCAGTGCCAGAGATGTGGGTTCGATCCCTGGGTTGGGAAGATTCTCTGGAGAAGGAAACGGCAACCCGCTCCGGTATTTTTGCCTGAGAAATCCAACGGACAGAGGAGCCTGGTGCGTCCACAGGGTCGCAAAAGAGCTGGACACTACTGAGCAACTAAACAACAACCATCTCCAGCAACACTGCTCTTGTATTAACCACTCACGATCAGATACCAGTGATCCATCCCCATTAAGCGATCAAAGCATCAATCTTCGAGGCCATCTAACGACCTCAGTGTCAAAACTACAAGGCTTTTTCCTTCCATTCCCTTTCTCCTGACCTCTCTTCATTTATGATTTGAGTAACACCCCCAACCCTCAAATTCTGGTTTGTGTTTCTGTGACCACTGAGCATCCTCTGATGTTTTGCCCATATTTTCTTTCCCCTTTAAACATCACGTCACTGCCAAAGTTTCAAATATTTTATCCATGCAGTTGATTCTCAAACCTACATTTTACAAAATTAGCACTCAATGTCTGAGAGGGGTATACCCTAGGAGAGGCACGACTCATGACTGTCCCAGAGAAACAATGCCTTTCTGAAGATGAATGTAAGTAAAAAAGATCAATTTTAAAGGTTCTGACAAGGACCTCCCTGGTGGTCCTGTGGTTAAGACTCCACGCTTCCAATATAGGGGGTGCAGGTTCGACGCCCAGTTAGGGAACTAAGATCCCACACACTATCCAGCACAGCCAAAAAAAGAGAGACAACAGTTCTAGGCCACTCTTAGCCTAGAAGATCTCTCAAACCTCACAGAGTGCACAGGACTCTCCAGGATGGCGTGTTGAAACACAGGTCCCCAGGCCCTCACTCAGCGAGTCCACAGGAAGCTAGGTGTTCTGTACTTTAATGAATTCCCAGATTGATTCTGATGTAAGACATTTATGAACTGTCTTTTGAGATACAGTTGTAGGAAGCAGAGAAAGCATCTCAGGGCAGCTGCAGGGTCCGTGGCAATTTCTGGCGGGGATCTCTGGGAAGAATGTGTGTCTGTGTGTGTTTGGTGGGTGAGAGAGCTGGGGCCTGCGTGTCAAGGGCGGGATAATGAGAAGCCTGTGTCCCTGGCCTCCCTGAAGTGCCAAGTTCAGGCTGGAAGAGGGGGTGGCGGGCAGCAGGGACTGAAAGACCTGTCTTAGGAAGTGTTCGCTTCTCTCTAGACAGGAAGAACCTGGAGGTAAAAGTGGAAAGGAGCAACTGATAAACATAGAGGGGCCTTCCAAGTTAGGTCACTAAGAATCCAAGGCTTCTACTACAGGGCACTACAGCACAAGAGCGCCGCCTGCAGGCGGGGGTCGACCCCTCCACCGCTGAACACCCCCCTTCCAGCCCTCCCAGCCCTCTCACCTGGCCCACAGCTGCTCCAATACTCCCGGTCCCATCAACGATCCCGGTGACAGTCGCCAAGGCCTCACTGCTCCCTTGGATCAGCTCCTGACGACCCAGGTCCGCAGAAATAGCAGAGCTAATCATATTAGAAGGTCCGCCAATCAAGAATCCTAAAGTCAGAAACGGAACACGTTCTTAGTAAGATACTATTCATAGCAACGCACTAGAAATCTATTGAGAATTATGTAAACTCTAATCCCAACACTCTAATTGCTATGTTGGAGAGAAACGGAAAGAAGGGGGGGGATCACCTATAAAAATGGCAACTCCCCCAGATGTAACATCTTAGCACCCACTTTCCTCTAGAAAACAGAGTGAACACAGACCTTTCTAATCCAGTGAAGTGTGCATTCACTGACAACTGTCTGCACTAGTTTATCAAACTCTATTACGGCAGGGATGAGTCAGAGTATCTGAATACCCAAATTCAACCAAACACTGAGAAAGAGCGAAAGGGGAGAAAAAGCAATTTAAACGGTGCAAGGGGTTCCATCCGCCACTGTTCTTGGGAGAGGCTGCCACAGGACTGAGCATGGTCAGGGCCAGCGTCTCACAGCGCAGCAGCAGCTTCAACTACCCCATGAGCTCAAATTTAAGAATAATGAGCGTTTTTCTATAATATGGTCCCTAACAGCACTCAACTGATTCATCTGGGGTTCAAGGGAAGAAATACTGACCAATTCCAACACAGGAGAAAAAACCAGCTACAGTGGACTTTTTGAAAGTTGGTGAACTAGTTTCCAATGTGGCATTCTTCCTACACCACTTCCGGGAGTGATATGAGCGGGTGTGGGCCACGATCAAAAATCAGAGGAACTCTCTAAGGGACTGCTCCTGCCACACCGGGACTGAGGCGGTCATGTGAGAGCAGAGAAGCAGGATCTGGGGGAAGCATCTTTCCTTTTACCACCCGAGTTTTCTACAATTAAGGCTTTAGACTAACTCAGCTTGAAGGAGCAATCGGTTTCCTTTTTCCCTTTTTATTTACAGTGAAAGGGAGCCTGTGCCATACCTGTAACGGCCATCAGGAGTGCGTTGATGGACTTGTCGTTTGGAGAACCTGCAAGGAAAGACGCAGACACAGGGCGATGAAGTGACGGGTGCAGGATGCGTGTCTCCACCCAACACACACACAGGCCTGGATTCCAGCGAGCTCACAGATCACTCCCAGAGACAGCAAGCGGATACGGCTCCCTCACCGCCTCTCCTGACTTTTATTTGTAATGTCTGCCTCTGGCTGGTGCTCAAGCTACTGTGACTTCTAAAAGCTACAGGGAAACTCCTATCTCAGCAGCATCTTAAGGGACATATACCAAACCTACTAATTACCATCTTTCCTCTTTTGAAATCTTGTCCCTTTTATTGTTTTATTGGCTCTAATGCTGCACCGCTGGAGCCTACCCTTGGACAAAGCATATACACTCCCAAGCAAGCGTTTAAACAAACCAACAAAGCACAAGAGATGCCAGTTTCCTCCCCAATGCAAATAAAACTACGTAATGATACTTTTACCGCTATTCACGCTATTCACAGGACAATACAAAGATCCCATTTATGCCCTGGCGGCTGGTCTCAACCACCTCCCCAGGGCTGATCACTGACTCGAGGCAAGTAAATGCCTTAGTCCTAAGAAATGAGGCAAACAGTTTAACTCCAAGGAAATACTCACGACTGTATCCAACCAGGGACCCGATGGCCAGAAGCAGACTGAGAGCTAACACCGGCGCTCTCTTCTCTAACATGTCAGAGATGAAGCCTTGCAGTGTTCCACCTTCGAACACAAAGAAGCACAGCCCAGTCAACATCTCGAAATTGGCTTGGATACCCGACTCTTGCTCACCACATACCCTCCACCCTCCAGCACGATCCTAACTCTGGTCTGCCCAGCTTGAAAGCTGACTTTCCTAAGAAAATCTCCTCCGTAATTTCCCTTTAGAAAGATCACCTGTCAACTCACATGATGGTGGATGAGGACAGACACCACCAGTCAGACACCAAAGTCAGGAAAAACCATCAGGCCCACCCTCACTGTTCCTTGCTGTTTTCCCTTCTCCGATCAGCTGTGAAGCCTTTTCTTGCCTTTTTATAATCCCCCTGCTTTTTATCTGAAAGATAATTAATTAGACTCTGTGCGTCACCGGTTATGAGTAGTAGTGAACATAAATATTCACTAAAATTAAACGCAGCAATTATGGTTTGGCAAAAACTAACAGGTCAAGATGTTTAAAAAAAACTTATGTGGGGGACTTCCCCGGGGGTCCAGTGGCTAAGACTCTGCACTCCCAATGCAGGCGGCCCAAATTCACTCCCTGGTCAGTGAACCAAATCCCACATGCCACAACTGAAGAGTTTGCATGTGGCAACTAACGAGCCGGAATACCACAATGAAGACTGAAGATCTCAAGTGCTACAACTAAGATTCAGTGCAGCCAAATAAATAAACAAACAGTTTAAAAAAAAAAAAAAGAAGAGGCGATGTGGATCCCTGAAGCAACACAGTCACATTCAGATACAGTCCTGTTTGGATTCTCGGGGCATTGGGACATCTGGTACACCCTCATCAGAAGTATGCTCAGGACACAGAAGTACGTGCAAGTCTGAAGGCAGCATCCTCACCTTTGGCTCTGAGCCTAAGAACGAGGGCACACAAGTCCAAGTACAATTACAGCACATCACCTAAGGATCCACTGTGTTCTCATGTGCTCAGGACAGCTCAGTCTGTCCACAGATCTAAATGCAAAGAGCGGCTACTAGGGTTCTGCCACAGTCATGTAGGTGGTACCCACTACCATGCATTCTGTCTATCCATCTGGCTTTGAGGATTCCGACTTCCCTGTCTGGGCTTCCCTCGTGGCTCAGGGGTACAGAACCCGCCTGCCAATGCAGGACACGTGGGTGCAATCCCTGATCCAAAAAGATCTCCTGGAGAAGGAAATGGCAACCCACTCCAGTGTTCTTGCCTGGAGAATCCTAAAGACAGAGGAGCCTGGCGGGGTTACAGTCCACGGGGTCACAGAGTCAGACACAACTGAGCGACTAAACAACAACTCCCTCGCTTACACTTCCAGCTACAGGAAAAGGTCACTATTAAAGTCTGCCGCGGGGCTTCCCTCATGACTCAGTGGTGGAGAATCTGCCTGCCAACTCAGGAGACACAGGTTCCATCCCTGATCTGAGAGGATCCCACATGCCGTGGAACCACTAAGGCCCTGTGCCACAACTACTGAGCCTGAGCTCTCCAGCCCAGAAGCTGCAACCTCTGAGGCCCGCATGCCCTAGGGCCTGCGCTCGGCAACAAGAGGAGCCACAGCAAGAAGTCTGTGTACCTCAACCAGACAGTGGCCCCTGTTCTCTGCAACCAGAGGGAAGAAAGCAACGCCAGGCAGGAACAAAGACCCAGCACAGCCAAAAACAATAAACGAATAAAATCAACTTTAAAAGAACGGGACACCCAAGCTCAAACACAGTAACAGCACACCACCTAAGGGTACACTGTGCTTTTTGCGCTCAGGGCGGTTTGTCTGTCCACATGTCTGAATGTAAACATTACAGAAAGGCCGCCAAGGTTCTGCCGCAGCCACGTAGCTGGGCCCGACCCACTAATGTGCATTCTGTACGTCTGTCTGATTTTAAAGTTTCCCACTTCCTTGCTGACACTTCTAGCTATAGCAAAAAGTCACTATTAAAGTCTGCGGTGTACAAGGAAGCAACTGCAAAACAAAATAATCCCTGCTATTATTCCTACCTTTATGATCTGATAGTCAATACATTAAGCTAATATGTTTCCCTTCTTCAGCTGCGGGTGAATAGGTAAAATGAACATAACTCGGATCTCTGACATACAATTAGCTTTAGAGCTAGGCAATCCCTGGGAGTGTACAAAAGGCTCACACTTAAAGAGATGAGAGAGAGCAACATCCTGGTGCGTCCCAGGACAAAAGAACTGATCCAGCAACAAAGGGCTGAGGAAAAAGAGCTCTATATATCACATGGCTGCCAGAGGCTGGGTCTTCTTTTCTATGGACCTTTTTTTTTTTAAGGGTTGGGCCATTTACCAGTAGCACAGTTTAGGAAAAATGGCTGTGGAATAAATGGTAAAACTTTAAATGATGCCAGATTTCATAACCCAATGAAATCTGACTAGTGACTCAATCTTGCTAGAGGAAAAGACACGTCATTGGCCGTACCTATAATTCCTCCGACGTCGTACCAGATGGATAGCTGGTCAGCTTCGGCCTCCTTCCATCCAAAGTTGTTACTCAGATAAAAGGGCAACCAGAAGAAGAAAGAGTAATTCACTAACTTCAAGCACGCATAGGCCAGTGAATACTACAAGGAAAACACCCCACTGTCAGTAAGGAATGAACAGCGCAGCATAACTACCGTTCTAATACAATTAAACAGCAAAACAAAATGGAAGAGCTGGGGGCGAACAGTACCTGATTTTAAAATGAAATGTTCCTATAAATTCCCATTGCCTGACTTGTCCTAGTCTTCCTCTTCTCTTCCCCCCACTTAGTGCCTAGAAAGGCAGTACAATAAGCGTTCGTATTAAAAACACAGAGGACTACTCCCTAATTGTCCCCACTTTCTTCTCCTTTCAGCTCTCTGGTAGAAGCAAACTGGTGTTTTGAACCATAAGGCAGGGCATGGACTCACATTTCTTTATTTAGATAAAGATAAAAGGTATTCATGCCACTGAGGAGCACTAACCATAAGCAAACGAATCCAGTAAACATCACCCTTCTATTGCAAGCAGCCAGACCTTTCAGGTTCTACTGCCTTCGAAGTTAATATGATGACAAATACAAAGCAACGTAACTGGACTCTAGTTCCAAACATCTAAGAAAAGCATCAGCATGAAAACTATGAAAGCACAGGATCATCACAGGCCTTGTGGCTCTAGGCTGAGGTGTAAGTGAGAGCTGCCTTAACATGGCAGTGGGGCTGAGAAACCTATATTCAACACATTATTACCAGGAAATCCTGACATTCAGCATCAAAGGAAGAAGGGGGAGGAAGAGACAGACTCACTTCAAAGAGTGTCTGGCTAGTATATTCTCTTCCCTGGAGCTGCCCCTTATTCCCTAGGTATCACTTGTTTTAAAGGGTCTTTCCTGGCAGGATGGACACCCCCTAGAGAGCCGAATCTCAACCACCAGTGCATTTTGTCCAGACGGCCGGCCACAAAGACAAAAGGATTAAGTTCACTGGATTTCCTTTATACCCTGCCCAGGGCAGGCGAACAATAGCTCGTGAAATACAAAGGGATAGCAAGGGAGCATGACATTTAGTCACAACAAATCTAAGTCCTGTGGCAGAAATTAAACTCTTACTAGCAGAATATTTTAAAAACAGTGTAAAAAATAACTAATTATTAGCATAAGAACAGGCGCCCCGGGGAACATGCATTTCCCTGTATGACATGTCATCTTTTGGTTGAAGAATTGTGGGAACTACACTTCGATTTGAACTCACACTTAAACTTTATCTGTTGGCAAGTGTCAGTTCTCTTAGCTTGGGGCAGGGAGAAGGGAGTGGGTAAGTATGAAATAGGACAACCAGCAGACTCTGAATCTAGCTGAGAGGTTGTAGTCATAAAGCACCATTAAACAATAAAATTAAAAAGGTGCTTATTGACACTAACTCGACACTGTAGACTCCAGGGGGGATGGACTGGCTGGCCTTCTATCTTCAGGAAGGGGAACCGAGACACAAGGAGGGGCTGGGTGATGCCACAGACCTCACAGAGGCTTAGTGGGTAAGCTGGCAACATAACCTGGGCCTCTTAACTTCACTCCTGCGCTAGAGGCCCAAAACACCAAGACAGAAAAACTGTGGCAGAATGGATTCATTTTAGACGTTAGGAAAAAAACCTGACTGTGGAGGTTATGGAAACACTGGAATGCACTACCAAGGGATACTGCGGAGCATCCTGCTCTGGCCTTTTACAGAAGGGGAAACTACTTTTTTCCCTAGAATGGCAAGAATATAAGCAAAGAAGACAGACTTAACGAACCACTCAAGCCCCTCTTGATCTACTTATAATTCTATAAGACTTCAACAGGCCAAAAGGCATATATTCAAAAATACCCATTTTTGCCTTCTTACTCAAACTCTAGTATCAGGGTCAGCAAACTGGGGCTCATGGGCCACTGCCAATCAGGTTCGCTGGTTCCATATTGTCTGTGGAGTCCTCTGCTCTACTGAGCTGAGTGGCTGTGGCAGAGACTGTACGGGGGCCCCAGAGCTAAAAACATTTACATTTGGCTCTGCACAGAAAAGGTACCAACCCCCACACTGGGTATCAGATACGATTTCAAGTGGTGTCAATGCAGAAACAAAGCTGAGGGCCACTGTTTGCGATTCCTCTGGACATATATTTCTGAAATAAAGTCTCAAAGAGAAGCTAACTGCTTCAAGGTGCCTTATCCCCAGCAGTGCAACTATCCAGGCTATGGTATCTCCCAGGCGTCGGTGGGGGGATTTGAACAGTCCTTACCGCTATAACTCCAGGAAGGCAACAAGCCTGGTAGAAGCTTATTGCCTTGACTTGGGTCACAGTACTGCCTTCTTGGATTGAATAATTAGGCTCAGCTTCATCTTCATTTTCAGCACCATTAATTAACGGCCTGTGCGAGTCTTCTTCAAAATTTTCTTCTGTCTCGATACCTGGGATACCTACAACAGTGACAGCGACATTGAGAGGGTGCCCTCCAGGTGCCCGGCACTGTGCTAAGTGCTTTACATGTACCATTCCTTATGAGGTCAAAGCTATTTTTATTTGCATTTTACAGAAAAGTTACTAAGGCTCAGAGTCCAAGGTCAATTAAGGTCACACAGCTAATGAGCAAGACATCCAGGACTCAAATTCTCCTTTATCTGGCTTCAAAGCAATGCTTTTTCAACTAAATCACACTCTCTCCCTTACATACAGAAAAACTCGTTAATTACGGACCATTAAACTGACGTGTCTCTTCAGTAAGACTCAAAAGATAGACTAAATCATACAGCTATCTGCTTCTGTGGTTTTACTTGTACGTTCTGCCTGTACGATCTGTATTTAACCACAGATTAGTATCTCACTGAATTATTCTTCTGAAGAAAAAAAGATCTGTCTCAAGAAGCGAAATTCAAAATCCATCCATGCTAATTTCAAGCCAACGTCTCCATTATAAAACCTCACTTGCAAATGATGAGTTTTTCCAGAATCTATAAAAAGGTGAGCCTCACTCCCTCAAACCTTTGCAGCTGTACCAGGCAAGGCCGTGGCGTCGACAGGACACACAACAGCAAGACTTCTTTTAATTCACTGAAAGGAGCTCATGGTTCTCCTAGGGAGAAAGACCAGGGCTGTTCCGGTCTCGGGTTTCTTGTTGCCCATGTCAGCAAGGCGATCTGAGTAGAAAAGCAGCTTATCTCACCAATTTCTTCCGGTGACACCAGGAGTCCAAAGAAGATGATGATCCCACCAGCAAACTGCACGGCCGCCGTCACCAGGAAGGCATACTGGGGGGGTGGGGAGGGGAAAGGTACTCCTGACACATCTGGGATGCTCGTTAACCACAGAGTCGTTAAGAGACACCCGGGGGAGGACGGGGCGACTGGGAAGGAAACAGGCGCTGGGCGCCTGGCCTGTGCCAGGCACTGAGTGTTCTACTTGTTTTCTCACAAGTTTTTCCCAGGGACTCTGTGGAGCTCAGAGAGGATAATTAAGGTCTCCTGGACACTGAGTGGTCCTATTACAACTGGGAAGTCAGAATTAGCCCCAAAAATAGTGCTCTTGCCACCACTCAGCCTCACACAACAGACAGTCTCCGCCCTCAAAGACAGTTTCCAGTTGAGGGGGGTTAAACACTACACACAACATTAATTAGTAGGAACTTTCCTGGTGGTCCAGCAGTTAAGAATCTGCCTTGCAATGCAGAGGATGTGGGTCCAATCCCTGGCTGGGGAACTAACATCCCACATGCCATGGAGCAGCTGAGCTGGTGCAACTACTGAAGTGCACATGATGCGACTCTGAGTGCTGCAACGAAGACCTGACACAGCCAACAAACTAAACAGAGATACATTTTAAAAAGAGACACCACACATTAATATAGGCAACATGGAGCTGGATAAATGAGAAGACTGAATCCCCACAGGAAACATACAGAGGAATTGAATTTGGAAGAAAAAAGCCAGTGGCTGAAGGAGGGAGACAGTGCTCTAGGGAAGAGCTGAAAATCCTGGCAAGTGACCACCTTTCCCAGCATGACTGAAGCCCCAGCACCAGGCAGGAGGGAGACAGGAAGCCTTCTGCACGGGTGGGCGGGAGCTGAGGGCTGTGCTGGGGGTCATGGGGAAGACCACTGTCCTTCGGACGGCCCAGGTGAGACACTCGAGAGCCAGAAGGCATCGGTGAATTTTATTTGAGAGAATGGAGCCTAAGGTGTCAATGAGCGTTTCCAGAATTCAAATCTGGGAGCAGCCCATAGGGTGACCCGAAATTCCCATTTGAGCCAATTAGTAAATCCAGGTGTGAAGCTAAGAAACCTGGGAAAAGGTGACTATGAACACAGAAAGGACTTCCCACTGGCCCTAACTAGACCAAAATTCTTCAAGGACCAAACACTTGGCAAGCTGTTTAAAAACTGTTACCTACTCTCTAAAAGAGCAACTTACTTTCAATTATTAGGTTTGGGGTTTTGTTTTGTTTTGGCCACACTGCATGGCTTGAGGGATCTTAGTTCCCTGACCAGAGATTGAACCCACACCCTCGGCAGCGAACGTTTGGAGTCCTAACCAGTGGACTACAAGGGAATTCCCAAATATTAGGTCTTTGAACAGGCAATCCACTGGCATGAGCCATTCAATTTTTATTTGCCGAACATATAAGCACAGTTATTTAGCTTGTACTTTCCAAAGTCAGTTTTGGAAACACTTAATAGCCAGTACAATAGATACTCTTTATTCTTCCTCCATTTCACATAAATGGCAATACTCAACACGCAGTTAGCTTCACTTAACACATCACTGAGCTCTATCCCAATCTGGACACGCAGGGCTGCCTAATTGTACTTCACAGCTGCACAGATTCCACTGAATAGGTGTTTCATGGTTTAACTATTTCCCGTTTAGCTGACATCTGCTACCAATCTTTTGCTATTACAAACAATGCTGAAGTAAATAACCTTGCAGATGTACTCTTTGTATATAATGAAGTATACTCATCGGTCAGATTAATTTACGGAGGTCAAACTGCTAGGTCAGAGCCATTATAATTCTGATGTTTTAGTCGCTCAGTCATGTCCGACTCTTCACAACCCCATGGATTGTAGCCCTCCAGGCTCCTCTGTTCATGGGATTCTCCAGGCAAGAATACTAGAGTGGGTTGCCACTCTCTTCTCCAGGGCATCTTCCCGACCCAGGGATCAAACCCAGGTCTCCCACATTGCAGGCAGATTCTTTACTGTCTGAGCCACCAGGGAAGCCCAGTTAAGTGAATGGGCTTTTGACAGACATTCCGATATTGACCCCAAGAGGAGTTATCTACTCGCCTACCCTGCAATGCCTGCTCTGTCACCTCCTAATAAACATGGTATCAAACTTCTGGATTTTTACCAATCTAATAAGGATATGGTGTAGGCTTATTCTCTTTTTTTTAAAAAACAGTGTAGTTTTAATTTGCATTTCTCCACCACTTAATACCTAAACTCCTGTAAGGGCAGAGATCTTTGGCTCTTTGGGCCAAGGCTCTATCCTCTACTGCCTTGGGGCACTTAAGAGGAACTTTAGAATATTACTGAATGAATTAACAAGTTCTGAGTGAAGTGGAATATCTTGTCACATGTTTATAAGCCATTTCTCTTTCCTTTCCATTAACTACACATTCAAATCCTTTACCTTTCTTTCCGTGCATTGTTAGTCTTTTTTATCAATTTGTGAGCACTCTTTATGTATTACGGAGATTAGCTCTTTATCTATAACATGAGTTGCAAGTACTTTTCCCCAAATGATTATATGTCTTTAGACTTAGGTGTTTTTCCATGACTAATTTTTTTTAATGTGTTTTAATTTACCATAAGCTTGTCCACTCTTAATACAAACCCTACCCCTCCCAGACACAGTACTATGTCATTTTAAATGGTTACAGGATTACTTCCTAAAAATAAAAAAATCTATTTATATACTGAAGAAAAAGTTTGGGAAAAAAAACACCTACCTCATAACCATACTGCAGAACAGAAGAAGCTAGACATGCGCCCAAAATATTGCCCACTGAGGCACAGGCACTCCAGAGACCAAAAACAACGCCTCGCCTAGGATGGGAACAGAGCAGAACAGAAGACAGCACAATGAGAAGGGGTTCTGTGTGGAGCTCAAGTACAAAATGGCCAGACAGTGCAGGTTCACATCACACAGAATCAATGTTCCATTTCAACGTTTTTTCTCTAAAGTACACCCAAATGGCAAAACACTTAACTGGGTAGCTCTCTTGTTCTAAGATTTTATTATACTAAAGTTCAATTTGGGAACTATTGAAAGACACTATTAAGAGAATTTAAAAAGACAAGCCCCATTGATTGGGAGAAACTATTTGGATACTACTCATCTGACGAAAAACTTGCTGCTAGGATATAAAGAAATCTCAGAACTCAATACTATGAAAAATAAACAATGCAATAAAATTCTAAGGAGTGTAGATCTAATCATCTCAAATACTAAGTTTCTGAAAAGGGGGCAAAGATTTTAATAAATGCTTTACACACACACACGTAAAATAAGATGCAAATAAGTACATGAATGGAGAAGGAAATGGTAACCCACTCCAGTATTCTTGCCTGGAAAATTCCACAGATAGAGGAGCCTGGCGGGCTACAGTCCATGGAGTCACAACCACTTAGCAACTAAACCACCACCAAGCACATGAAAAGATATTCAGTATCATCAAACATCAGGGAGATGCAAATTAAAACCACAACAAGGTATCACTACACACCTAACAGAATAGCAAAGTCAAAACACACTGAGCATACCAAGCGTTGGCAAGAGTACCTAGCACCTAGTACCCTTACACTCTGCTGGTAGGAACGGAAAGTGGTTCAACCACTTTCAAGAAAATTGCCAGTTTCTTAAAATGATAAACATGCTCCTACCATAAGATCCAGCCATTCTACTCCAAGGTATTTATCCAAGGGAACGAAAGCATGTGTCCCTACAAGGATCTGTGAACAAACAAGCACAGTGGCTTCAATAGTAAAAGCCGAAAACTAAAAACCTAGAAGTTCACCAACAGCTGAACAGATAAACTGTGATACAATGCATGACTCCTTAGCCATAAACAGGAACGAACTATCAAAGCAGACATGGATGAATCTCAACATTACTGTACCTAATGGAAGAAGAGAGACAAGAAAACACACTGCAGGGACTTTCTGGGTGGTCCGGAGGTTAAAACTGCAAGCTCCCAATGCAGGGGGTATCAGTTTGATCTCTGGTTGGGGAACTAAGAGCCCACATGCCACGAGGCACAGCCCCCAAAAATCAAAAACAAAAACAGAGAGGGAGACAACACTGTACAGTGAAAAGGCGGGTTCAGAAGCCACTTCCCACTGTGCAGTGATCGCCAGCAGCTCATGGTCCCAGCTCAGTGCTCTCATCTGGAAAGTGCTGTGCTCCTCAAAGGCCTGGGTGCAGTAGCAGAATTGACAGTTGGGGCCTGCAAAGGTGTATCTACTAGTACTACCAGCCTCAATGTGTTCTAAAAAACTATGAACCCAGGACTTCCGTGGCAGTCCAGTGTTTAAGACTCTGAGCTCCCCATACAGGGCACACAGGCTCGATCCCTGACTGGGGAACTGAGATCCTGCATGCCATATGGCGAGGCATTAAATAAAAAACTATGACCCCTGACAACAGGAGGAGGGATATGACTCACGCAAGGTAACGGCTTTTCAGGGCAATGTCTTCAGAAGATCGTTTGACATTTTTCACTTGGAAATCAAATTATTTGAACCAGACAATCTGTACATTTTCACTAGTATGATAATGCCCCAAGCCTTTAAAACACAAAACCTACCAAGAGGATCCTAGAGAGAAGAGCAAAGGTCAAGGTCTGAAGAACATGCTGATCCAAGACATGATTTCAGAAGAAACTGGATGAAAACATGTGACTGTAAGTTGTCACAGTTTTACTGGTACTTTGTGGTTTACTGCTACATTTCACAGGAAGAGTCACTGTGTGTCAAGTGCAGCATCATCAGTTTCACTTACTAGCTGTTATTTGCTTAAAAACAGACTGTCTTACTTTCAAAAGTAAACCGTAATGGCCTTCTTGAATGTGCTGTTTGTGACTGAAACAGAGAAATAATGAAGAGTTCAGGCTGTCCAGTCACTGCCACCAAACACCCAGTGTCATCCACTCTGGAAAAGCTCAGATAAGGTTTATCTCAAGATGATGCACGTCAAAGTGATTGTCTTGAAATGACAGGATTTCAGGTGGTTTTGCCTTTATTTCTCTTTGTTCATTTGTAATAGCTGGTTTCACGACAAGAATCAAGTAGCCTTGGTATAATTCTCAAAAATCATGAATAGAAAGACATTACCTTAAAAATTTTAATGAAAAGAAACAGCACACAAACAGCATCACCTACTCCAAAAGAAAACTAAAGTATAGAGAGCAAGGACTTCCCCGGTGGTCCAGGGGTTAAGAATCCGCCTTGTAATACAGACGACGTGGGTTCGATTTATGTTTGGGGAACTAACATGCCGCAGAGCAAGGAAGCCCGTGCTCCTCAACTACCGAAGCGCAAGCCCTCTGGAGCCCACACGCCACAACGAGGCAGTTCCTGTACTGAAAGGAAGGATCCCACAAGACGTGACAAAGATCCACGTGCTGCAACTAAGACCTGGTGCAGCTAATAAATAAATAAAATTTATAAGTATCACTGGGGAATTAGTACCTCTGAAAATGAATTATATTAAACCCTGACACTAGAGTTGGAAAGAACCAGAAATCACTAGCATAGGGCTTCCCCAGTGGTGCAGTGGGTAAGAATCCACCTGCCAAGGCAGGGCACACGGGTTTAACCCCTGGTCCAGGAAGATTCCACATGCCGAGAAGCAAGTAAGCCCGTGAACCACAACTACAGAGTCCGCACTCCAGAGCCGGAGAGCCGCAACTACGGAAGCCTGCGCGCTGACAGCCTGTGCTCTGAAGCACAGAAGCCACGATGGGCAGCCCATGCACTGCAGCCAGCGAAAGCCCACGTACGGCAACAAGGAGCCGGCGTAAACCAAAATAAGTTAACGGTATCAAAAAAAAAAGAAATCACTAGCACAGTGAACATAAACATTATTTCACAACAAGCACAGATCATTATCGAGCAAGCACCACTACTCCCATTAGGAAATGGGGGAAGCTGGAAAACCCAGAGTAGCTGCCCAGAGCATGCACTGATCACCACGGCGGGTGGGTAATATCTGCTGGGTACACTGGCCGCTATGTCAGAGAGTAAACAAAAAAGACAGAGCTATCAATGAAAAAAAGGTGCATTCCACAACACATGAATATTGATCCAGGACAAAAGCTAGAAATCCAAATTAACAGTCCCTGAAAGCAGAGAGTCATAAATGATGATCAACAACAAAGGCAGAGTGTCATGAATGGTAATAAGAAGCAAAGCCAAGTCTTTGGGTATCTCTACTTATTTTCCATCCTGAAGGTTAAGTATGGGTCTTCCTGGGTGGCCCGGAAGATACGTCAGCAGGTGCCCATCCATATGCCATGGCCCCCATCACACGTACCAACGCACATACAACTGATAAGTACTAGAAGGTTTAGGGGGGAAATGGCCAATTTAACTAAGGCCCAAAGTCAGGCATTCTTCATCTGCATCTTCTTAAAGCCTTTGCTCTGTGACCCTAGGCAAGTCCCAAGGACAACTTCTGAGCTCAGTTTCCTTATCTTTAAGAAGGTTAAACTAGATCACTGAGTCTCAAAAACAGGGAAGGCAAAACCTAGAGGAAGATACATGATAAGATGGTATGCGAGATTTCTATTATTACAATGTGTTATTTGTGTTCTCTAAAGGGAAGATTTAAAAAAAAAAAGAAATCGAGATGTATGCCTCAGCCACACTCAAAGTCTGACCACAGCCGGAACAGGGCTGTGAACACGTCTCACGGGCTAGACCTTCCCTGTAGAGTCCACACCGTCTCCAATGTCCTGTGACGTGAAACCTCCTCTCTCTGCTATTCTAAACTTCCTAAAATAGAGGGAAGACACGGGTGGTGTTGAATGGACCAAGTGACGGACAGCTGGACACAGAGGGGTAAGGGGAGGAGGGTGGAACGAACTGGGAGAACAGCACTGCCGTGTATACACGACCACGCAGAAAGCTGACAGCTAGCGGGGAGCTGCTGCATGACACAGGGTGCTCTGTGATGGCCTAGAGCGGCAGGGTGTGCGGGGGTACATGTACACGTACAGCTGGTGCGCGTCCCTGTAACAGTGTAAAGCAACGATACTCCAGCAATAAAATTTTAAAATTTAGAAAAAGAAAAGGGAAAGCGCAGACTGACTCTGACATATCTGAGCAATCGGATATTCAAACTACTATCAAACAGGCAAACGAAAGAGGAAGGAAGAAGCGGCATACCCAGCTTTCCCAAACCAGTTGCCCATGACAGCCACGACACAGGGCCAGCCGGTCGACTGCAGCAGGCCATTCATGATCCACAGGCTGCAGTACAGCCACCTGTTGTAGAAATGCAGCCACTCCGTGAGAGTGCCAAAGACGAACACCTTAGGGAAGAAGAGAGAACGAGACACCTGTCACGACCACACGGACACCCCGACTCAAGACCCACCGTGACAGACCCATTCGATGTCTGGAGCCTGGGGGACTCGCAGCAGACTCTTTACACGCCCTTGTTCAGAGCGGTCCTGAGCAAGACAACCATCAAACCACCCCCGCCCAGAGAGGCAGGGATGGCAAACCGCGTAAAATGCAGCGAGGACCATCCCTCCAGCGCGCATCTTCAACTCTAAAAGATTGAGTCTCCACTGTGTGACCTCATCTTACATCTATTTCCCTTTCCTCTTGTTTATGGAGGACGGTAAGAGAGACTACCGGGGTTCACGGGTGTTGATTTCCACCAGAACGTGTGTAAATTTCCAGGCACACTGTGGGGGCCAGAAAGCACCCGCTATTGTTATTAACCGTGGCTACTCAGTGTATCAGCGTAACTTGTGACTGACTCAGTCATTTGGTGGCATGTATCAAGTGACTGCTTTATTCCAGGCATTCTGCTTGGAGTGGGCGTTTTATCTGTAGTCAATCTCCTTGGGGAATGTTTGGCATGGGTTTAAAAATGGTGTATGTCTAATACTGTATGATTCCAGTTACATGACATCCTGCAATGAAGGAAACTATAAGGAAAAACGGGCAGTGGTTGCCAGAGGCTGGGGACAGAAGGCAGGGTGGCAGTTATGCAACTATAGTCACTTGTCAAAATTCAAAACTGTACAGCAAAAAGGGTGAGTTTACGTACGTACTTTAGCTTTTCTAAAAGTGTGCTAAAAAAAAAAGGAAAGAAAACATTGGGTTTGCCAAAAAGTTCCTCTGGATTTACGGAAAAACCCTAAACCAGGTTTTAAAACAGTTTGTACATATTTGTGGGTAAGCAGCTTGTGAATAAAGTGCTTCAATCTCTGAAATATAAGGGAAAATAATTTTTTCCCCATACACCAATGGCAGATACTGAAAAACAATTAATAGAGTTTAACTAAGCCCCATGCTTTTATTCAATCAACAAATGCTTGTGGACAAATACAGATGATTCAAATATGGATCCTGCCCTCTGGAGCACTGAATACCCCAAGAACCGTTCCAAATGCCCCCCACCCAGTAACTCACAGGACCCTCACTGCAATCCTGGGTGCAGGTATTGAAAAGTAGAGCCTGAAGCAGGGAGAAACCACAGCTGGAAGCTGCAGGGGAAGGACTGAAAGCCTGGCAGTGTAGCCCTGCGGAGCCTACGGTCTCGACCACCCTGCTGCAGACTCCTCGGGGCAGCAAGGCTGACCCACAAACAAGCAGGCTGAGCGGCAGACAATGGAAGTGCCCAGACAAGGAAAGTCAGGGGGAAGGGCTCAGGACAGGCAGCGACAACTTCCAGGATCCGGGTGGACAAAGTCAGGCATGAGGAAACAAGGACTTGAAGGAGACGCTGAGTTAGACTCTGAAGAGCTGAGCGGAGGACACTGAGGGCAGGAAGAAGGGCAGGAAGGGCAGCTGTGAGGTAGGACGGAGCAGGACACTCGAGGGCCACAGAAGGCAGCCTGGCCTGGGAGAGCAGAGGGGTGACACGCAGGACAGACGTGACTGCAGAAGAGAGCGGGACCGGGTTCTCGAGTGCTGGACGCCACTCGGGTTATGCTGTGACTTCTATTGGTGACTGAGAATCAAGGAAGGGGTGTGACTGAAATCACACTCCCTTTGGTTAAGATATCCCTTAACCAAAAAGGCACACAAGGGATCAGAAAACCGGAGATTCACTTTACTACTCTATTCTGTAGACAGAAAATTCTAAAATTTCTAAATTTCTAAAATTCCTGGCCAACATAACAGTGTTGGAATGAAAACAACAACGCTTTTCAACTTACCACTAATGCAGAAGAGCACATGCCAAAAGACAGAACCCATCGCAAATTCAGCCGATCCCCGACGATCCCGCTGATGAAAAGGCCCTAAGAAGAAAGCGTTTCATTTTACAGCTCGGGGTAACAACACAGCCTGGGAAAAGTAAGATACATTCCAAAGCCAATGAGGCAGACAAGACACAAAAATTAAACCTCACTCTCGTGCTTAGCTTAACCTCTGCATCAGTTTCACCAGTGTTTCAAGAAACAACATCTGCTTCTGCACACTACAAACATTACATGCACCAAGACAGTGCAATTCAGTGCAAATTTTCTTTCTGTTTGATCCCCCTAACTGCCTGAGACACCTCGGGGGAATAAAAGAATAATTATAATAAAAGAAGCACACAAATATACTTCATCTTCTAGAACAGATGAACTCCAACACCAGTATCCGCTTTCCCAAAGGGACACGTCTTGGCCATTTGCATTCTGAATGAAGATGTTACAACATGTTCTACAAACAGAAGCTTCGGGGGCATGTGCCCTGCCTGTTTAATCTAACCCTTGGGTTTCATCACACCACGAGACAGGGAGAACAAGGAGACAGAGATGGTGATTAGCTGAAGATACTTACAAGTGTTCTGCCTTCTGCTTTCCCCGCACTGAGTGGTGGGAATTAAAAGGCTGAGCTCATGGCAGGACTTTCCAGGCTCCCCTGGTGGCTCAGACGATAAATAATCTGCCTGCCAATGCGGGAGACCTGGGTTCAATCCCTGGGTTGGGAAGATCCCCTGGAGAAGGGAATGGCTACCCACTGCAGTATTCTTGCCTAGAGAAGTTCACGGACAGAGAAGCCTAGCAGGCTACAAGTCCATGGGGTCGCAAAGAGTCAGACACAACTAAGCAACTAACACACACACACAGCAGGAAGGCAGACCAAAAAGCTAAGGGCAACACACTTCAGGTTTCTTCCACGAACAGGTAAAATGAATAAATGTCTTAACTAAATACCTAAATTCAGATACAGATGTTTCTAATAAATTGACTGTATTATACATATAATATATATATTGTGGCTCCGCTGGTAACGAATCTACCTGCAACGCAGGAGACCTGGATTTGATCCCTAGGTTAGGAAGTTTCCCCTGCAGAAGGGGAAGGCTACCCACTCCAGTATTCTGGATTCTGGCCTGGAGAATTCCATGGACTGTATAGGCCACAGGGTCGCAAAGAGTCAGACACAACTGAGCGACTTTCACATACACACACATAAGAGAAAATGTAGATGATAAACATCATAATAAATGTTTCTCCCTCATTACTGCCAACCTTTCACTAAGTCAAAAGAGGTACCTGCAAGGGTTAGAGAAGATTCTATGTTCTAAAGCTCCAATTTACATGGTCTTATACACAGGGTTTTCCTGAGGGCTCAATAGTAAAAAAAAATCTACCTGCCACTGCAGGAGATAAGGGGTCAATCCCTGAGTCAAGAAGATCCCCTGGAGTAGGAAATGGCAACCCATGCCAGTATTCTTGCCTGGAAAATTCCATGGACAGAGGCGCCTGTGGGGTACAGTCCATGGGGTCACAAAGAAGTCAAACATGACTGAGAGACTAAACAACGACCTTATATATAGTAAAGGCAGAGAAGAAAACCTCTCAATTGTTTCACTTTAGGGACCCGATTTATTCTGTACTGCTCCAAATGCCCAGACAATACCTGGAAGTTACAGAAGAAAATGCAGCTCAATATAAAGAGCTATGATCACTAGTCATTTTTTTTATTTTGCCACACCACACAGTACGTGGGATCTCAGCTCCCTGACCAGGGATCTAATCCCCATTCCCTGTACTGGAAGCAGAGTCTTAAAATACTGGACAGCCAGGGAAGTCCAGATCACTGATTTTTCATGGCACTTGTCTCCTAAAGCTATTCAATCCTACAGACAACTATATTATCATCATAACTCTATAGATAAGGAAACAATCCAAAAAAAAGTTAAATTCCATTTTGATACTGAGCTTATCATAGCTACTTGATAGCACTGAGGCACCATGAGACCACAAGACCTCCTCTAATACTTCCTCAAAGGCTGGAGGAGAAGCACCACGGGATGGGATTCTGTACAGAAAAGGCTGGGCTGAGGAGCTGGGCTAAATGATCCAACATCTGCTCCAACTGTATCTGTAAGCTTCCTCCTCACAGAAAGGATATTCTAATAATTACCCAAATAAACGTGTGGAGATGATGCTGGGACTTTCACCAAGTATTTCACATCACCTGCACGGTTGCTACTGTTCAGTCGCTCAGTTGTGTCTGACTCTTGGTGACCCCACAGACTGTAGCCCGCCAGGCTCCCCTGTCCATGGGATTTTCCAGGCAAGAATATTGGAGTGGGTTGCCATTTCCTTCTCCAGGGGATCTTCCCCACCCAAGGATTAAAACCCTCATCTCCTGCTTGATAGGCGTGTTCTTTACCCCGGAGCCACCTCTGCAGCCACCACAGATGTTCCCAATGACCAGACAGGGACTCCGGCTGCCTGATTCCAGGATACTACCTCAGTCAGAGCTGGCCCTGGCCACCCTCTTGTGGTTCTCCTGCTCCCTCCTAGCCTCCCCGCCCCATCCCTCATCTTCCCCAGCTGGAAATGAGGGAACCCCTTTCCCGGGGCCCAGCTCAGTCTTCCCACCTCATCACCTCCCCCTGTCCTCATCAACTCTCTTGATGATTTTCATCCAGTCTTGAAAAAAATCATCTATATGCAAAGGGCTCCTAAATCTCTAGCTACACTCACATCTCTGCTCTTCTCGAGGTCCTTCCTGGCCATCCTACCTGCGGGACGAACTCAGGCCCTGCCTGGTTCTATGCCACAGCACTTAGCACCTTTGAACACACTCAGTAATGTCCTTCCGTATGGCACTGTATTACTATTTGTCTCTCTTAGTTCCCAGTCAAGAACAGAAGCTTTTTAAAGGTGGGGAGTTTTCCTGTGCTGCTCACTGATGAATTCCCCTCAACAAGAAAACTACAAGGCATACACTAGGCGCTCTGGAAATATTTGTCACATGGATGGACAGACAGACAGATGGATGGACAGGAAGGACACAAAACATAAACTCCAGGGAAACTGAACTCTCTTCAGTCAGCACATTCAAAATCCCTCATCAACTTGGTAAGATGTGGAGTCATTTACATGTTTCCTCAACCGAAAAGCCTAGAGTTCTAAAACTTACCACGGCATAGGAGAAGAGGAAAATGGTGTCTAGCGTTCCGAGGAAAAGAGTGGCTTCCTCTGCGCTGGGAAACAAATGGTTGCGGCTCCAAATCTGCGGTCACACAACAAGAACCTGTTAAGTCTCACTAGGCCAAAGCACCTTCTGGAACCACTCCACCCACCCTCGCGGAAACCTGGTGAGGTTGAAAAGAGCAAATCAGCACTCTGTACCTGAGGAAACCCATATGCAAACAGGTCCAAGAGGCCACAACGATTTGCATAATAACACTAAACTGCTATCTGCTTCTTCCCTTTTAACTGTTCCACTGATGGTGCAAAAGCAGTGGTAGGTCAAACTCCTGTGCCTAAGCATGAGTGGAGGCAGTTACACCAAACTATACTATTAAGCACTGAATCTTTTATGGCCTCACAGTTCCCAAAATCAGGCAATTTCACTGAAGAAGGTCCTTGGCACATGCTAGACACTCAATAAATATTTGTCAAGCATTAAAAATTATTAATCTTATTAAATCTGACCCAAGACCCCACCCCTCCCTTTTTTTTAAATATTCTGTGCCATGAAGTAGAAAATATGCTTCTAGCCCTCAGCACACCAAAGAAAGACGGCTGTTTTGAGAAAACCATGAGTTGCAGCCTGGAATGTCATTTTTCCTTGAAAAGAGTGACTGACAGACAAAGGCCAGTTATTCAGATTTGGGTTTCTGGCAGATATTTCCTCCGAAAAGAATGAAATGAGCCTGTCACTTCCAAGACCCATTCAAAGGACAAGACAGACAAATAGATCTTAATGTAAGAGGATAAAAAAGTTAATTAATATAGTTTCAGATTCCACATTGTCACTAACCTTTAAGAAATTGCCTCTTGTCAAATTCTGGTATAGTACCAAAGATAAATATCCACAATTAACTAAAAAGGCTATTAAAATACTTCTCCCCTTTCCTCTATGTATCTCTGAAAGCCAAACTCTCTTCATACACTACAAAGGACCCTGCTACAAGAGGCTGAATTCAGAAGCAGACGTGAAAATCCATTGTCTTCTATTAAGTCAGACATGAAGAGATATGCAAAAATGTTAAGTCAATGTCACTCTCCTTAGCAAGTGATTCTTTTCATTGTTTTGAAAAAGTCGTTTTTCATAAAATGTTATTTATGTTAACACGTTATGGGTTAAATGTATTTTTTAATTTCTCGGTTTTAATTTCTGAAACAGTAAGTCTCTATAAATACAAACTCATAGCTCTTTGGGATCTCCAAATCAAGGAGTTGTACTAAATGATTTCTCAGATAGGTTATTACAGGAAAGAAAATTTGGAGATCTCCCTGGTAGTCTAGTGTTAAGACTTCGCCTTCCAATGCAGAGGGTGAGGATTCGATCCCTGGTCAGGGAGCTAAGACCCCATAAGCGTGCTAAAAAGCCAGAACATAAACCAGAAGCAATATTGTAACAAATTCAATAAAGACTTTAGAAGTGGCCCACATCAAAAAAACATCTTGTCAAACAGAAAATCTTTTGATCAGAATATTAAAAAGAAGGCCTTGCCCAGTGGCTCAGTGGTAAAGAATCTGTTTGCCAGGGTAGGAGACAGAGGTTCGATCCGTGATCCGGGAAGACCCCAAGCACCGTGTGCCACAGCTGTTGAGTCTGTGCTCTACGCCTGCGAGCCTCAACGACCAAGCCCACGTGCTGCAAGTCCTGAAGCCTGTGAGCCGAGAGCCCCAACGAGCTGTGCAGCAAGAGACGCCACTGCAGGGAGAAGACTGTGCCCCACAACTAGAGGGTAGCCTCTGCTCTCCACGGCTACAGAGGCAGCCGGCCACAGAAACAAAGACCTAGCACAGCCAAATATAAAATAACTCACTAAAGAAAATGTTTAAAAAAGAATATTAAAGAGAAAAACCACAAGCAGCAACTTGGAAAATACACCATTGCTTCACAGAAAGCGAAATCCCCAAATTGTCAAGAGAATATATAAACTGTGATTGCAGTCCAGTGACTCACTTCCGTGTGGCTTGTGCCATCTGTCTTGTTATTGACACCTTAACACTCACACTCTGCTCTCAGGAGCAAAAGAAAGACAGTCACAACTGAGACCCGTCGGGGTGACAGCTTGGGGCCCTAAATACTTCCAGTGAGAGTTACCCCACCGCCTCTCCCTCGAGCCACAAGCTCTGACCCCCGGTCCTGTCCAGGCTCAGCAGGACCCAGGATGAAGTCCCGTGGGGCACAAACCGACGTGAGCTACAGCTCACATTCGAGCAGCTGCTCCAGGTTTCCATGGTTTTTTCCTCACCCTCCTGAGAAGCCACCGAAAACTCCCTGCAGGTGTGGCTGCCACAAAAACAGACAGATTTTTAAACGGCTTTTTTCTGCTTCACTGCCGGAATTCTGCTGGAGATACTATTGACAGCCTCCTTCACAAGTGCAAACAAATCCTAAAACTAAAAAAAAAAAAAGCAGGACGGACAAAAAGATTCAGAAAATAGGATGAAAGAAGAAAGGCTGGTGAAGAAAGTTTTACATCGATAATGCAGCTCTGATCGAGACAACTATACTAACAGGAGAGAAGATGACTGTCTTGAGGAAAACTGTGTGGGTCGCAAGTTGAAAGGTCATTTTTGCTTGTAAGAGGGACTGACAGATGAACTCTAGTTATTCAGATTTGTTTACTGGCAGACAGTTCCTCAAAAGAGAAGGAAATGAGCCTGAAAGTCATTGACAAAGTGACCTGACATTGCCACAATCTCACCTGCTGGCCTGCACCTACGTACAGCTACCGTGAGAAAGGACCAGCTTGCAGAGGCCTGCACGGATGGTGGCTCTTCTTGCTCTTCTTGTCCGGGGTGGGCCCGCATTAAGCTACAATGATTGCTATGTGTTGGGACACTTCCTGGAAGCACGAAAGGTCGCACTGTGGGTTTCCTAAGCAAGAATGTTTGTCACAGAGTGACAGCTATGCGTGGGGGTGGGGGAACTTCTGACATGAAAGCGCTTCCTGAAGCAGTGCACAGAGGATGAGCTGAAGCCGACTTGTGTTCGGGGCTCTGGTGTTGGGTGCTGTGAGAATCTGAGGTAAGAGCGACTATGGTCAAAGTTGAGCTGGAATGCTGAGGGCATCTTGAATTCTGCTTTAGACTGGAGAGAAGTTTAGACTCTCTGCACTCTGGAAGGACTGTGCTGTCTGGAGTGATAAGACTTTCTAATTTAATAGAAAAAAAAAATCTTATATAAGAAAAAAATTTGTTTATAAGTTTCAGTCAAGTTGTCCTCAAATATTAGATTCAACCATTTTCTCTCCATTATCTATAAACACAAATTTTATATTATGTTCTCTTACGATTTCCAATGTTGGTCCATGTCAGTGGGATCCATTATAAAGTACAAGGTACAGAGACTGTGTCTGCTTAACGTCTTTTGTAAAGCACCTAAGATAGCTATACATAAACATGACAGCTATAATAAGCACTTTATGAAGACGCTATTTAGGGCACTTAAGAAACACTGAATAATATATATAAACAAAACGTTTTCGAGATTGTTCACATACTTCTGGTTCTAAGGATCTTTCCACTTTGGACAAGAAAGGAAGGCTCGGAGGGAAGCTAGAGTTAAGATAGTTATAAACCCAGAAACACAGGAGGAGTGAAAGCAAACACTGCCCTAGCCACTCTGCTCCCAGCAGCAGCCTTCAGGAAAGAGAAAAACCTGGATGTTCAAGTCTAAAAGGGAATGGAAAGCTGGCACTGCTCTCCACCAGAGCAGGTACGGAAATACAAAGATCCCCGTAAGTCAGAACCTGACTTCTACATAACCAGTCCATCTGAACTCCTGAACCCACAGTTTGGAACAAATCAGAATTTGTTGTTGTTGTTCAGTCGCCAAGTCTTATCTAATACTTTGGGACTTGGTGGACTGCAGCACATCAGGCTTCCCTGTCCTTCACTATCACCCAGAGTTTCCTCAAACTCAAGTCCATCCAACCCATCCTCGGCCACCCTCTTCTCCTCCTTCCCAAAATCTTTCCCAGTATCAGGGTCATTTCCCATGAAACCTATTTTAATAAGCAGCAATTAGAACAAGTAAGCAAATAAATATCATAGCAGGAAAGTTAATGCAAGTTCAACATGCACTAACAACGTGACCTGGTTACTGGCAGGAAAGAGTTACACAGCAGACCTGATACGTATCCTTAAACAGATCTATCTGGCAAGGCTGGCCCCTGGAACCTTGGGACTTGGGAAGGCTCCCATCATTCCCTGCTAAGAGCAGCTCCCTGTGCCTGCTCCGCCTGTCCCCGTAATATGACTTGTGCTCAACATTTGCTTTTCTTATGGGGATGTGGAATTTTCATACATGCCAGGCAGAGGATGCCAGTATGACCAGCCCCAGTAAAAACCCTGCCACCAAGTCTCCAACGGGACTCCCCGGTAGACAATATCTCACTGGGGTATCAGGACTTGGTGCTGGAAGAATTAAGCACATCTATGATGCAGACAGTCACATACAACTGAGCAACTAAGTGCACACACACACACACACACACACACACACACACGAGAGACTCTTGGAAGGTTTTGTCTCCTTTCCTCTAGACCTGACCCTCTGTGTTTTCCCTTTGCTGACTTTGCTCTGTATCCTTTCACTGTAATAAACCATAGTTTTGAGTCATTTGCTGAGTCCTGTGAGTCCCTCTAGTGAATCACCAAATCTGAGGGTGTAGTGTCTAAATCAATCCTGTTATTCTCTATACTGATCAGCCTGTATCTGAAATAGCACATTTAGAGTTTGGTGTCACAAAACTATAGCTGAAGAAGAAGCACAGACATCCTGCCTAAACAGGAGGAATTTAGGGAAACGGATTTTCCGCAAATATTTGACAGGCAGCAAGAACTAACTTAGTATGCAAGGCTCAGGATAAAACCTAAGATCAAAATTAAAGAGAATACTCTCCCCCTTAGCATAAGAAAGAACTTCTGAATAATGAGAGTTAAATAAAAATGTGATTGTCCACCTGAGAAAACAAGGGGTTTCTTTGCCCTGAAGTACTAAAGTAGAAGTTGGGTGGTCACCTTTCAATGATGGTTAAGAAAGAATTTGATGCTGGCTGAGAGGGTAGAGCATATGACCTCTCCTGGCCACTTCATCTTTACGGTTAATGACACATCAGTGAATGATCAAACGTACTCACTCTGCGCACAGCACTGGTCAAGCCCCAGTCAAGAAATCTAGCCATCTAGTCTTAAAAGCTTGCCTTTGAAAAGTCATAGTCAATAAAAGAGTTCAAAACACAGTACTTGGGTGCAGCCTCAAAAATGACACAATGATCTTGGTTCATTTCCAAGGCAAACCACTCAACATCACAGTAATCCAAGTCTATGTCCCAGCCACTGATGCCAAAGAAGCTAAAGTTAACCAGTTCTATGAAGACCTACAACACCTTCTAGAACTAACACCAAAAAAAAAAAAAAGATGTCCTTTTCATCACAGGAGATTGGAATGCAAAAGTAGGAAATGAAGAAACATCCAGAATAACAGGTAACTTTGGTCTTGGAGTACAAAAATGAAGCAGGCAAAGGCTAACAGAGTTTTGTCAAGAGAACACAACAGTCACAGCAAATACCCTTTTATAACAACTTTAGAGACAACTCCACACGTAGACATCACCAAAATGGATGGTCAGTATCAAAATCAGATTGATTACATTCTTTGCAGCCTAAGAAGGAGAAGTTCTATATGGTTGGTAGAAACAAGACCTGGAGCTGACTGTGGCTCAGAGTAAGAGTTTCCTATTGCAAAATTCAGGCTTAACTTAAGGAAAGTAATGAAAACTACTATGCTATTCAGGTATGACCTAAATCAAATCTCATATACAGTGGAGGTGATGAACAGATTCAAGGGATTAAGTCTAGTAGACAGAGTGCCTGAAGAACTATGGACAGAAGTTCATAACATTGTACAGGAGGTAGTGATCAAAGCCATCCCAAAGAAAAATAAATGGAAGGAGGTAAATGGTTGTCTGAGGAGGCTTTACAAATATCTGAGGAAAGAAGTGAAGTGAAAGGCAAGGGAGAAAGGAAAAGATATACCCAACTGAATGCAGAGTTCCAGAGAATAGCAAGCAGAGATAAGAAAGCTTTATTCAATGAACAACGCAAAGAAATAGAGGAAAACAATAAAATGGGAAAGACTAGAGATCTCTTCAAGAAAACTGGAGATATTAAGGGAACATTTCATGCAAGGATGGGCATGAGAAAGGAGAGAAACAGTAAGGATCTAATAGAATCAAGAGATTAAGAAATGGCAAGAATACACAGAACCACTATATAAGAAAGGTCTTCATGACCCAGATAACCCTGAGCATGCGGTCAGTTACCTAGAGCCAGACTTCCTGGAATTCAAAGTCAAATAAGCCTTAGGAAGCATCACTACGAACAAAGCTAGTGGAAGTGATGGAATTCCAGCTGAGCTATTTCAAATCCTAGAAGATGATGCTGTGAAAGTGCTGCACTCAATATGCCAGCACATTTGGAAAACGCAGCAATGGCCACAGGACTGGAGAAGGTCAGTTTTCATTCCAATCCCAATGAAATGCAATGCCAAAGAATGTTCAAACTACTGCACAACTGCACTCATTTCACATGTAAGCAAGGTTATGCTCAAAAATCCTTCAGCTAGGTTTCAGCAGTACATAAACTGAGAACTTCTAGGTGTACAAGCTGGATTTAGAAAGGGCAGAGGAATCATAGATCAAATTGCCAACATTTTCTAGATCATGGAGAAAGCAACAGAATTCCAAGAAAAATATCTACTACTGCTTCACTGACTATGCTAAAGCTTTGGATTGTGTGGATCACAACAAACTGTGGAAAATTCTTAAAGAGATAAGAATACCAGACCACCTCACCTGCCTCCTGAGAAACCTGTATGCAGGTCAAGAAGCAACAGTTAGAACTGGACATAGAACAATGGACTGGTTCAAAATTGGGAAAGGATATGTCAAGGCTGTATACTGTCACTCTGTTTATTTAACTTACATGCAGGGTACATCATGTGCAATGCTGGGTTGGATGAATCACAGGTTAGAATCAAAACTGCCGGGAGAAAAATCAACAACCTCAGATAAGCAGATGATACCACTCTAATGGCAGAAAGTGAAGAACTAAAGAGCCTCTTGATGAGGGTGAAAGAAGACAGTGAAAAAGCTGGCTTAAAATTCAACATCCAGAAAACAAAGATCCTAGCATCCAGTCCCATCACTTTATGGCAAATAGCAGGGGAGAAAGTGGAGGCAGTGATAGATTTTATTTTCGTGAGCTCCAAAATCACTAGGATGGTGACTGCAGACATGATGCTTGCTCCTTAGAAAGAAAGCTATGACCAACCTAGACAGTGTATTAAAAAGCAGAGACATCACTTTGCCAACAAAGGTCTATATAGTTAAAGCTATGGTTTTTCCAATAGTCATGAACAGATGGGAAAGCTGGACCATAAAGAAGGCTAAGCACCAAAGAATTAATACTTTTGAATTGTGGTGCTGGAGAAGATTCCTGAGAGTCCCTTGGACAGCAAGGACATCAAACCAGTCAATCCTAAAGGAAATCAACCCTGAATATTCATTAGAAGGACTCATGCTGAAAGTGAAGCTCCAACACTGGCCACCTGATACAAAGAACCGACTCCTGGAAAAGACCCTGATGCTGGGAAAGACTGAAGGCAAACGAAGAGGGTGGCAGAGGATGAGATGGTTAGATGGCATCACTGACTCAATGGACACGAATTTGAGCAAAAACTCCAGGAGACAGTGGCAAACAGAGGAGCCTGGTGTGCTGCAGTCTATGGGGTCACAAAGAGTCAGGCACGACTTAGCCACTAAACAGAAAGAAAGAAAAACAGAATTGTGTGATTTCAAAACAGTGAGAAATAAGTTGGTTGAAATGGTAAAACAGACCTAAATTAGAGCAAGCTAAGAAAGCAGGCAGAACAGTTTGGATTTTATACCACAGGAAAGAGTAAGTAATTCAAAGGATGAATGAAATAAAACAGAACTTAATTTATGGGTGGGCAAGGTTCCCTTCTTAAATTCATCCCAGCTCTTTGTTCTGCTTACCTCCACAGGCAGTTCAACTGACTTGTTAAAAGCACTTGGGGTCCACTGCTTAGAGATACTGACTTTGACATTGCTAAATGTTTTTCTTGACGCATGGAGCAACGAGTAACTACAAAAGAAAGAGGAAATACAGCTGAATGCATAAAAAAGAAAACACATTCAATAAAAATCACAGATGCACTGCCATGTTTTATCCAATTTGAGAATCTTCTCTTTTAAAAAAGAAAGAGTACTGCTTTATAAGAACTATCCATTGAAACAGCCTCTGCTAAGCAAAGAAGCAATTACCTTGTCTTCTTCCATATAAACCCCCATGTTCACTTACAACAGGTCCCTGGACCTAGAAGATGGAGATGTGATGGGTCCCAGCCCCTTAAAATCACAGCTGCCGTTCCATAAAGTCAAGTCTTTAGCAACCTCTGGCCACTCCCTACACTGGCCATTCAGTAGCTTTTTCCTTGAGGCCTGTCTTTGCCTCAACCCCTCACAAGTGGATTTCCTGTAAAGCAAGTATCTAAAATTACCTACCAACTCTTATATGATTAGAAAACCATTTTCCTAGTTTCTGCCTTGGAAAAAAAAAATCATTTGTGGTGCCTTCAATAAACATTAATAATAAATAAAAACTATTCAGAAAAAATTATCAAAATACTGAGTCACAAAATTTGTGAATACTGTGCCCCTAACACCAAAAAGCCTGGCTGACGTCATCAACAGACCACTACAGAGAGCTACCGAGGGCCCTTGAGTCAGACGCGTCGATTCTTCGGTCATGCTGACTGGTCGGGCTCTCATAAGAGTAACTAAAGTTCCTCACAGAGGTCTCCTACCATCTCCACTGCTCAATGAGGCACAGAGCACTCCCTGGAAATGCACATCCGCTGCTTTCAAGCTCCTGTTTTTAACAATTAAAGGACTTTACATCAGATCGAGGTTTTCCAATCAGAGCAGTACTGACATTTCGTGTTAGTCGCTCAGTTGTGTCGGACTCTTTGCAACCCCATGGACTGTAGTCCGCCAGGCTCCTCTGTCCATGGGATTCTCCGGGCAAGAATACTGGAGTGGGTAGCCATTCCCTTCTCCAGGGGATCTTCCCAACCCAGGGATCGAACCTGCAGCTCCTGCATTGCACACAGATTCTTCACTGTCTGAGCCTCCAGGGAAGCAGTACTGACATTCTGGGCTCCCCAAGTTCTCTACAGTGGGGGGGCTGTCCCAGGCGCTGTGGGATGTTTAGTAGCATCCCTGGTCTCTACCTACTAGATACAAGCAGCACCCATCCCCCGAGCATGACAACTAAAAATGTCTTCAAACATTGCCAAATACAGGCGAGAAGAGAGAACCACGATACTAGAGCTATCACAAAGAACAGCACACCATTAGTCAGGCCAATCTTGCCAGGCAATAAACAGCTCCTTCAAAAGGAAAACAAGGACAACAATGACAGCAGAGCTTCAGACGTCTACTTACCTGAAGAAGGTGAGCAGGAACACGACCACATGATGGTGGCTGAACCGCGAGAGCAGAGTTCCTCTCTGAAAAATACTGGGCCAGGCCATGTTCCTCCTGACCTTCCTCTCACTGTGACCTTAAAGTCTGGATAGTGAATGGTTTACATCATTTCTTCTTTCTGGAAAGACAAAACACATAATTAACATTACTCATAATAGGCATATTACCCAAAAACAGAATTATTTAGACTTAACACTATATAATCAGGCCTTGGTGGAGGGGGGGGGAATCACATGGATTAGTTGACACCAAAAACAAGATTGATAATTATGTTTTATAGCTATTAGCCAGTCTTTAAAAAGAAATACTGGACAAAAGATTACGTCCCAGCAGAATGAACTCTCACACAGACTAATAGGAAAATCATTAATTCAGACCTGTAAATGAGCAAAGGAAATGAATAGACAACTCAGAAGAAATGAAACGGCTATTAAACTTATCAAACTTATCAAAGTTCTAACTTCATTTGAACATAAGAAATGCCAATTATGGTAATAAAAAAAGTCTGCACAGTTAAAAAGACTGTTCAATGTAGCTCAAGATCTAAAGATCCTAAACTCTCATATGCTGCTGACAGAAGTGAAAATTAAACATTTTACAGGAAGATGATCTGGCCATGTTCAAGAGCCGCTGACAAAAAAAAAAAAAAATTCAACTGCCAAGGATCTATTCCTAAAGAAATACAAGATACATTCAACTCTATACAAAAGGAAGTTTTCACAAAAAGTCATTTCTTCTTATGTGAAGAAACAAACTCTGCGTCAGTCATAAAGGAACAGGGGAAGGAACAGGGCCACTCCTCTGCCACCTCTTTCCCTTACTTCCTCTCACCTCTCCTCTGCCCTCTCAGAAAGTCTCCTCCACGCTCTGACGTCCAAGAATAATAAAGCATAAAGTAAGCATCTAAACTTAATGTCTCCAGTTACGAGTCTGCACAAACAACCTAAACGTGTGATAAGATGGGAACAATTAAACAAATTACAGTGGCTGAAATACATCTGGCTGAATATGTTATCTTTTGACATGATGATTAAGACTTTTTTTTTTGGCTGTGCTGGGTCTTCATTGTGCTGCCCGAGCTTTCTCTACTTGAGGTCAGTAGGCTGAGTTGCTCCAAGGCATGTAGGTTCTTAGTTTCCCAACCAAGGATCGAACCTACATCCCCTGCACTGGAAGGCAATTAAGACTTCTTCATAACATGAGAAAATGTCAGGTGAAAACAGTAGTATATGACATATAAATGTAATCAACCAAACTCTAGGTTTACATAATATTTACCAGTAAATAGGGAATATATAGGTCTTTCTGGGTAGCAGGAATATAGGTAGTTTTAGTTTTCTATATACTTCCCTAAAAGTTCTACAATAAACATGTATCTTACTGTGGAAAACATCCACAGGGTTGGAAAAGTTCTATGATTTATCTGCACAGTAGGAAAAAATAAAACTAACAAAATATCTTGTATTATATATAAACAGTCAAGGTAGGAGACAAACTCAAGAGATCCCAATACTAAAGTCAATTTTATCACAGGACTTTGCCCAAGGCTGTGTTCCCTGGAGCTGCTATTTATAATCCTGCTGTCTATTATAATTTATACTACCGCTTGGCAGGTGAACTGAAAACCTTAAATGTTGAAGAGACCAAGTTGAAAGGCCATTCTTGAAACTTTGCAATAAAAAGTACAAAGCTGAGGTGGTTAAAATTATATAAACACGACAGCTGATTCACCAACTGGCTGTGAGCCTTGGGACTAGTCAGTCTCTCTGATTCACAGATACGTCATCTGTAAAAGGGCCTCAGAGTTATTAGACCACAATAAACAACGTATGCAAGATATTAAGATAATTACTTTGGTCACTGATTTGCCCAGGGTTAATCCCACAGCAGGAAGATGTAGCTAATTTCATATATTCATTCCCCTTGAAAAATGTTAACAAAATTATGAGCCAAGTAAGACCATAAATTTCCACTCACAAAAATGTAAATGAATTTTCTATCTATAATTCCAGGAAGTGACAAACCCAAGAGATACCAGGGCTTCCCTGGTGGCTCAGATGGGAAAGAATCTGCCTGCGGTGCAGGAGATACTAGTGTTACTGCTATATTTACCTCCATCCCCCAAATTAAACGTGACACCCAAGTGAAACAACCCCAAGCTTTAACCATTCTTTACAAATCCTAGTTCTTTGAACTGAACACATTCACAACTCAAAACGCTGAAGTGACTACTTCAGAAAAGGGCGTAAGTTACAAAATTCTATAATTAATCAGGTAAGATAATAATTCCAAAAATATATGCTCCAACAGACCTCGATTAGGTTGCTTCGGCAATAATGGTTGAGGATTTCAGGGCTGTAAGCAACAATAATGGTTTTAAATGACTACCATCTGGAAAGAATCCTGGCATGGGTTGCCATTTCCTTCTCCAAGGGATCTTTCCAATCCAGGGATCAAATCCAGGTCTCCTGCATTGCAAGCAGGTTCCTGCACCGCAGGTGGATTCTTTACTTACTGAGCCACCTAGGAAGCCCAATGGTTTTAAATGACCACTGAGATATTTGAGACTACCTAGATTTAATTCCTAAATAAACCACTTTTTCCTTAGCTACAGTAACAGGAAAGAAAATGCTTCATAACTGCAATGGGAAAGAGTTTTAACATTCACCTGATGTTGGCAGAAAGCCATTTAAAATGAATATCATTACAACACCTGGTCCTAGGTAATTATAATCATTAGTAATACCCTGTACTTATATGCCCTACATCACAGAAGTGATTTCTGTGAGCTCTGGGGCCCTTGGGAAGCAGAGTTTTTACCAAGTCTGAGTCCATCAAGCACATTCTATTTTTACACCATTTTCTTTCTGGCTCTTAGATTGAAGAAATCTATAACATTTTTCAAGTGTATGTAAGTGCTGTTATAATCAATAAAACCAAAATTCACTTTAAGTGTTTCTAAATTAATAGAAGCTGGTCATTTAGCATTTTCTTAATCCATGAATACTGAATATACAAATGTCATGGGAGAATAAGAATGATCTTCAAAAAAATTAAACATATAAGAAGGTAGGTCCTTGACATCAGAAAGAAACGTCAAGCCCTGTTCTATAATACTTCTCAAGGCAAGATCGAGATCACTAACTCATTTGATTTATCAGGAAGCTTTCTGGAGACCTACAGGATCTTCCATGCAAGGTACTTCCCAGGATGGAATACTCCATATGATGTGATCCAGGCTGAATGAAAGATGGCTTCACCTATGACACGTCCAGGCAGAGGGCAATCTCCCCCTTATAAACACTGCCTTGGAATATAAGACATTCCACAAATTTCACTTTCCACACATATTTAGAATCCATTCCAACTCAAATATAATAAGAATTGAAGTTTTCTTGGGGGAAAACAGACTGCAAAGAGGAAAGGCAGAAAAGGTGATCACCTGCCACCTCCATCTCATCAGACCCAACCTCGTCCTGCCACCCCACCCCGGGAAGGAAATGCTCTCTGGAAATCGAAAGAAGTGGTTAGTCAAGTTCTGTATATCAGGACCCTGTTTTGCAAGTTCCTGCCTTTCTTACTTACCCTGGTGGACTCCTGCCTGCCCCTAGATTACACCACTTCCTCCAGGGTCTTTCAGGGAGAAGCAATCTTACTTCTCACAACCACTTTTCCTCCTGGCGAAACCCCAGCTTCTCTGAAGCCCCTGGGCCTTGGTGCCCACTGCCCCTCCCAGCTCTTGTCCCCTGCTCTCCCACTGTCCCCCTGTTCTGTCTCTCGTCAACACCCAAGGGGATAACCCCGCAGTCCCCTGGCCTCTTCCCCACCAATCTTTTCTTCTATTGCACAGGAAAAACCCACTCCGTGGTCAAAACCCAGCCAGTTTCCAGTCAACAGTAAGCGCGTCAACCAGTCAGCGCTAAGTGTATCCAGTATTCTCCAGGCAAGAATACTGGAGTGGGTTGCCATTTCCTTCTCCAGAGCATCTTCCTGACCCAGGGATCGAACCTGGGTCTCCCACAGTGCAGGCAGATTCTTTACCTTCTGAGCCATGTCTGCCTTTTCACCTCCCAAACTGAATTTCAAACATCCAACTTTCCTTCCTTCCAGAAAACTGCTTACTTCAAACTCTCCACTCGAACAGTCATTTTACCTTGGCAAGCTCCCAACTCGGTCACCTCCCCATGTTTTCATCCATGACCCTCCTCTTCTTTCCCAACTTAGAAGCTAGGCTTATCTGCCTTATAAGCCTTTTTTCCTTGCTCGCCTCTGGCTTCCTCATCTGCGCCTAAGTGGTGGAGTCTTGCCAGAGAAAAATCACACGAGCAGACGGGTTTCGCTTTTTAGATTCAAAACCACAAACCTCAAAGGGCATGCAACAGTGCCCAGCAAGTCTTCGCTTTCCTAATGACCTGCTTTCTCAGCCTCTAAGATAACCATTTACACGGCTCTCTCTTAACTTCCAACCTCTGTCTCCCCGTCATCTGGTACCACGGCTTTCTGCCAATGACTCCCAGAGCACCAGCTCTAACCCGGCCTGTCCAGGGCTCCAACAAGACAGCCAACTGCCCACTTGGCCATCCCTGGAGCTTCCACACAATTCTCCACTGTCTCCCTCTAAACCTGTCCCTCACCAGCACTGTCCTCAGAAGATGGTACCACCAAGGCAACAAGCACATAGCCCTCCTTTCTCCCTACCTCTCAGCTTCCACATCCTACCCAATGAACTTTGAACAATTTCAAAATTCATCCCCAGTCCATCCTCTTCTATCCATCCCCACGCCACTACCAAAATCTACCACCCATCTCTTCCATCAAATCTGGTGCAACAGCCTCCTGCAAGGTTTCACTATTTTACATCTAGCTTGCGCGCACACACACACACACACACATACACACACACGCCTTCCTGTAACTTTTCTCTCTTCTCAGATTATTCCTTACCACAGATGTAGTTAGTAAAGAATCCACCTGCAATGCAGGAGACCCAGATTCCTGGGTTGGGAAGATCCGCTGTTAACATTATCACTGACTCACCTATGGGGTGTTCCAAGAACTGAATTAAAATTGTGCATGAATCCAACGAGAGGAAAAAAAAAAATGGAACAGGCTACTCACTCCAGTATTCTTGGGCTTCCCTTGTGGCTCAGCTGGTAAAGAATCTGCCTGCAATGCAGGAGACCTGGGTTCAATCCCTGGGTTGGGAAGATCCCCTGGAGAAGGGAAAGGTTAACCACTCCAGTATTCTGGCCTAGAGAATTCTATGGACTGTACAGTCTATTGGGTGGCAAAGAGTCGAACAAAACTGAGCCACTTTCACTCACTCACAGGCGTAAAATACTTATCACTTCTAGAAAATTCTCTCAACTCATCCTAGCACTCCCCAAACCACGTTCTTCCTACCTATTCTGAACATATTCCAAAGACAATAGTTATCAAGATAGAAATCTTTCCCTCTCCGAGCCAACGGACTTATAGTTAAGTTAAAGGTCATTGCTGTAACATTTCCTTATCACTGATGAACAAGACAAATCAGAACCTGAGACAATGACTAATACACACTGCTGCTGCTGCTGCTGCTAAGTCGCTTCAGTCGTGTCCAACTCTGTGCAACCCCACAGACGGCAGTCCACCAGGCTTTTCCGTCCCTTGGATTCTCCAGGCAAGAACACTGGAGTGGGTTGCCATTTCCTTCTCCAATGCATGAGAATGAAAAATGAAAGTGAAGTTGCTCAGTCCTGTCTGACTCTCAGTGACCCCATGGACTGCAGCCTACCAGGCTCCTCCGTAGTCAGCAACAATTCACCACACTGATTTTGAGCTTCTAAAAGTATCCTTTTGGGGTTATTTTCTGATGCAGAGACTGAAATCAAAGATTAACAGGACTTCCCTGGTGGAACAGTGGATAAGAATCCACCTGCCAATGCAGGAGACATGGGTTTAATCCCCATTCCAGGAAGATTCCATATGCAAGGGAGTAACTAAGCCCATGTACCACAGCTACTCAAGCCCAAGAGCCTAGAGCCTGTGCTTGGCAAAAAGTGAAGCCTGTGCACCGAAAGGAGAGAGTGGCCCCTGATCACTGCAACTAGAGAGGAGCCCCGCCTCCCCCCATCATGGCAACTTGGGAAAGCCTGCACGCAGCAAGGAAGACGCAGCACAATCAAAAACAATAAATTAATTAATAATAAAAAAAGATTAAAAGACTGTCATCTGAAGTCACACATGGCCCACACAACATCATCAAAGTTCCAGCTAGACTCCAAGACCCTCGACTTTACTTCTTTGAGTCTCAACTTCCTCACTGAGGGATTTACATGAGATCATTTAAAAAGAGTTTTAAGTATAGTGCCTGCCATACAGCAAACATTCAACAATGGAAAAAAATAATAACAACAATCCAGGCATCAAAACACTGAAGAAAGCTGTTCTAGCTGGACCTTTCATGCTGTGTGTGTGAGGGCCATCTGAAGTCCAGATGACAGCATTCTCTTAATCTTTTTTTTTGTTATTAATTAATTTATTACTTTTGACTGCCCTGGGTCTTCATTGCTGCGTGCAAGGCTTTCTCTAGTTGCAGTGATCAGGGGCCACTCTCTAGCTGCGGTGCGCAGGCTTCTTCTTGTAATGGCTTCACTTTTTGCCGAACACAGGCTCTAGGAGCTTAGGCTTCAGTAGCTGTGGCACACAGGCTTAGCTGCTCCTCTGCATATGGCTATTAACAGTTAGACTTTGCTGACCCCAGGAACTCCCTATAATCATTTCTGTAAATTATCAGGCGATCGCCTAATTTCTGGAAACACCAAAAGCTCTGCAGGCACATTCCCAAAATCCCGTCAAAAGTGAGACTAAACAGACCATATTCGGCGAAGAAGAATATCGAGTTAATGACGAAAAAGCAACCAGAACAAATTCCTGACTGAGACCACGGTTGTTGCCAAAAAAGCAAAACCCAGTTATTCCACTAAGACTCTGCTCCTTCTCTGGCCTCCATACATCCTTTCCAAAAGCCTCCTCGCCCTACCTGTGAGCGACTCCTTTCACCTGGGCTAGACGAGGGGCCCTTTACTTGCACAAGCGCCGCCGCGCGGGCCGGGGGCCAGGCTCTCCCCGGAGGCCCTCCAATCCTCCCGCCCCACTCCGCTGCGGTCCTCGCCGGCCTCGCCAGGTTCCGGAGCACCTGGGCGCCGAGCAGCCAGGCCCAGCGTGGAGCGAACGAGCGGCGGCCGCCCTGGCCTGCCGCGCCACACCCACCGGCGGCCAGCGTCTGCCGATCCGCCCCGGCCCCCCGGTCGCCTGGAAGCCCCTCGGACCCGCCCGCGCCTGCGGCGCCCCCACCCCTGCCCCACACCGGGCTCCCGCCCTTCTGGGCGCGGGCCCTAGGCACCGCCGCTCGCGCACCCGAGACCCGCAGCAGTCGTCAAGTTCCCGGCCGGCCGCTCCGCTAGCTCCGCTCGCTCAGCCTCGCCCGCAACCCCGCCACTCCCGCCGCCACCTCACCCGGGCCGCCGCAGCCAGGGTTTCCGGGCGCTCACGTGACACGCGGGTGCCCGCGGCATGCTGGGAGTTGTAGTCCGACCGCGCCTCCTTACCTGCGGGCCGCAGGGGAGGGGGCAGAGAGAGGCGCGGAGAAAGTTGACTTCCGGCGCCATGCTAGGCGGGGATGAACCGGCGGGTCTGAGGGAGAAGTAGGGGGCGGAGGGACGGTCATCGGCCAGGACTCTTAGAAAAAGAGGGAGGGACGAAGAGAGAAGTTACAATCTGAGAAGAAATGATGTATAGATCATCTTCTTTCCAAAAAACTATTATGTGTTTTGTTTTGAGAGACTCTCACTGTGTACCACTGACCTGCCACGAGAGTGTAAGGCTTAGATTTTTATTTTTCTAATAAATGCAGTTGCTGATAAAGACAGGGCTACTAGTCTGTTTATCATTCTCTGTTGTACATTGCTTCCCCAGTCACTCAAACAATAAACAAATGTTAAGATCCTGGCAGTGAGTCAGTTCAGTTGCTCAGTCCTGTCCAACGCTTTGCGACCCCATGGACTGCCAGGTTTTCCTGTCCATCACCAACTCCTGGAGCTTACTCAAACTCATGTCCATCCCGTCGGTGATGCCATCCAACCATCTCATCCTCTGTCGTCCCCTTCTCCTCCTACCTTTAATGTTTCCCAGCATCAGGGTCTTTTCCAATGAGTCAGTTCTTCACATCAGGTGGCAGAACTACCGGAGCTTCAGCTCCAGCATCAGTTCTTCCAGTGAATAGTCAGGACTGAGACACAAGCAAAAATCAAAGGCCTTATAACACACAACATCAAACAAGGGTGTTCTGCCCTCCTGGGCTCTCTTTCAACAGCAAGGGAAATTTTTTTTTTCAAGTCTTCTAACTCAGAAAACCACTCCACAAAGATAGTAGATTAGAAAATTTTTATTATTGAATAAGCTTTGAACCAGACTGCGATGCACCCACAGGCAATGTGCTAATGTAGAACCTAAGTGACTCCGTCTTAAAAAAGGAGCCGCCACTTTGTAATAAAGGGCAACACCCAAGTTCCTGGAAAAACTACAGGATAGTCCAGCCCTCACCCATGTCACCACCCTAGACACGACGAATCACTGCGCGCCGGGGAAGCGCTGAAAATACACCAATCAGAGGGCTGTTTGTGGTTAAATATACCTATCAGGAACTAATGCGCGAAAAGTCCACCAATCGCTGTTTTACAAATTTTGAAACCCCCCCCCTTACCCCACCCCACAAACTTTAAAAACACCTATCTGCTGTTATTCGGGGCTCTCCTACCTAAGCCACTGCTTCGGTGCAGGTGGAAGCCCCTGCTCGAGCTTGAATAAAAGACCCTTGTGTGTTTCCAGCGGAATCGGCTCCTGAGGTAGTCTTTGGGGGATCTGTAATCTGGGCATAACACTAAGAAAAGGCAGAAAGAAACCTCCCATTACATAGCCAAGCAGACTCTATCCTCACCATACAAGTTCTCAGATAATCACTAGCCCTTAAGTGAGAGTGAAACAGGAGGGAAGTGGGCAGGGCATTCAAAAGAATGACATAGCCCAAGGACAGATATGAACTGATTAAAAACAAATAGGTCCAAGATAGCAGAGGAGTTGACTTCCATTAGACCTTGAGCCTCTGTACATGCTTATTGTAACACATCAGCGTGCTAAATCACACACACACACACACACACACACACACACACACACACACACACACAGGTGCCTTGAGTTTGAGCAAACTCCAGGAGACGGTGAAGGACAGGGAGCCTGGAGAACTGAAATCCTTGAGTCTGCAAAGAGTTGGACATAGACAGGACTTAGTGACTAAACAACAGCAACAGACTTTGAGCCTCAGTGACACATCAGCACACTAAATGATGACACCCACAAGCACCATGACAGTTCTAAGTCCAGCCTTGAAGACCAAAAGGTGAGTGGTAGTCTGATTCGTGGATATCCCTGCCCATTCCCCTGAAGCAGCTGGAATAATCCTCCCACTCTTTATCCTTTGAAATTACTCAGCCCGTTAAAAACTAACCACACGACATTTCAGGGCCTCTCACCTTCTAAAATGGCCCACACTCTGTGGAGTGTTTCTAAATAAATCCTCTCCTTACCTATCACTTTGTCTCACTGAATTCTTTCTGCAATGAGACATCAAGAACCTGACCTTTATTAAGTCCTGAGACCAGGTATGTGTTGTTGTTGTTGTTGTTGTTGTTCAGTCGCTGTCGTGTCTGACTCTTCGCAACCCCATAAACTGCAACATGCCACGCTTAACTCATGTCCACTGAGTTAGTAATAGTAATGCCATTCAACCATGTCATTTTCTGTCCCCCTCCTGCCCTCAACTTTTCCCAGCATCAGGGACTTTTCCAATGAGTCGGCTCTTGACATCAGATGGCCAAAGTACTGGAGCTTCAGCTTCAGCATCAGTCCTTCCAGTGAATATTCAGGGTTGATTTCCTTTAGGATGGACTGGTTGGATCTCCTTGCTCTCCAGTTCAGTCAGTCACTCAGTCATGTCCAACTCTTTTCGACCCCATGGACTGCAGCACGCCAGGTTTTCCTGTCCATCACCAACTCCTGGAGCTTACTCAAACTCACATCCATCCAGACAGTGATGCCATCCAACCATCTCATCCTCTGTCGTCCCCTTCTCCTCCCACCTTCAATGTTTCCCAGCACCAGAGTCTTTTCCAATGAGTAGGCTCTTCACCTCAGGTGGCCAAAGTGTTGGAGCTTCAGCTCCAGCATCAGTTCTTTCAATGAATATTCAGGTTGATTTCCTGGTTTGATCTCCTTGCAGTCCAAGAGACTCTCAAGAGTCTTCTCCAGCACCACAGTTCTTCAGCATTCAGCTTTCTTTATGGTCCAACTCTCACATCCACACATGACTACTTGCTGTCCAAGGGACTCACAATTCAAAAGCATCAGTTCTTCATCATTCAGCCTTCTTTATGGCCTAACTCTTACATTCGTACATGACTACTAGAAAAATCATAACTTTGACTAGATGGATCTTTCAGCAAAGTGATGTCTCTGCTTTTTAATACACTGTTTAGGCTTGTCATAACTTTTCTTTCAAGGAGCAAGCATCTTCTAGTTTCATGACTGCAGTCACCATCCACAGTGACTTTGGAACCCAAGAAAATAAAATTTGCCACTGTCTCCACTTTCCACCCATCTATTTGCCATGAAGTGATGGGACTGGATGCCATGATTTTAGTTTTTTGAGTTAAGAAACCATGGGTTTGAGCCACAATCTGAGTTACATGGTTTCCAGGGGACTCGAGAGGCCCTTATGTCCCACAGAGTTCTCCTAACTTCATCACAGTCATTGAGAAGACCATCTGTGCTGGCTTATCCAGAGAAGAAATAAACTTGTCACACCTTTAGAACAGGAGATGGTTTTGCCAACTGGAGCAAATCTTCCATGGAAAATTTATGATCCTTCCTCCCATAGGAACTGGGAGTTAGGGGTAATATCTCCCTGGATGTTTGTACTTCAAAAGATGGCTCCCAGGTCCTGGAGGAAACTTTCCAGAGTTGTGAGGCTGGCAGAGATTGTTTAGCCATTATACAGATGTATATATATTTGACTGACCTGGGTTCAATCCCTGTGCTGGGAAGATGCCCTGGAGAAGGAAACAGCAACCCACTCCAGTATTCTGGCCTGGAGAATTCCATGAACAGAGGAGCCTGGCAGGCTACAGTCCATAAGGTAGCAAAGAGTCAGACAGGACTGAGTGACTTTCACTTTCACATATATTTGAAAAGGACACAGAAAGAAATTTTTAAAGAAAAAGGAGGAGGACCTCTTCCCTTATTTTCAACAAGGAGAATTGTCTCTTATTTTTCATTTGTAACTGCCTTTACACAATGCGGAGGTAGTTTTCTCTACAGTTCAACAGAGGGTGCGGCTGGAGAAATGTTATACCATGGTGAGCGACAATAAATCCACCAGATGTTTCACATTTGCTGTAAAAAAACAAACTTTGGATGATTATTCAGTCTTGAAAAGGGAAGAAATGGTGACACACATTGCAACGTGGATGAGCTCTGGAAACATTATGCTAAGTGAAACAAGCCAGATACAGAAGGACAGATACTGTGCGGTTCCACTCTGGTGAAGTACCTAGGGTAATCACATTCACTGAGACAGAAAGTAGAACAGTGGTTACCAAGGGCTGGAGGGAGGGAGTAAGGAGTTGTTGTTTAATGGATATAGTTTCGGTTGGAGATGATTAAAACATCCTGGAGATGGATGGTGGTAACGACTGCATGACAATGTGACTATATTTAATGCCATTGGACAACACACTTACAAATAGTTAAAATGGTAAAATGTATAGATGGCGAAATGTGTGTGTATACACATATATGGAGCTCCCCAGGTGACACTAGTGGTAAAGAACCTGCCTGCCAATGCAGGAGATGCAAGAGATGTGGGTTCGATCCTTGGGTTGGGAAGGTTCCCTGGAAGAGGGCACCGCAACCCACTCCAGTATTCTTTCTTTATTATAGATCTGAAAACCCATTTTTAAATGTTATTTATTTATTTATGTGGCTGCACCAGGTCTTAGTTTTGGCATGTGGGATCTAGTTTCCTGACCAGGGATCGAACCTGGACCCCCTGCATTGGGAGCACGGAGTCTTAACCTCTGGACCACCAAGGAAGTCCCCACTGCAGTACTCTGGCCTGGAGAATCCTCAAGGATAGAGGATCCTGTCGGACTACAGTCCTAAGAATCACAAAGGGTTGGACACAACGGAAGTGATTTATCACACATGCATATGTGTGTGTGTGTGTGTGTATAACATAAATATATAACCTGCGTTACCACCACCCATGTCAAGAATGCATCTCCCCAGTCGCCCAAGCTTAGCTTTTGGCACTTATAGTCAACACTGGTGAAAGGGGCTGGGGTAGGGAAAAGCAGCATTTCTCCTTACGTCCATAACCATCCAGGCATTTTACCATTTGATTTCTACTCTAGACATCCTCGCAAGTGGGAAGTCTGAGTCAGCTGGGTTTTGTTGTTATTTTCCCTTATTAGTAATCATTACCAGGAGAAGAAAACATTTGTACACCTAACCTCACTGACACATCTCACAGGTTCTATTTCCTGTCCCTGCTCATACATTTGTCATGGATCTTGACTTATATTTCACTTTCAAGCCTCATATACATGACCATGGCTTTCAAAACACCATCTGCAGCAGCAGTATTTGGCAGTGGTTTTTTTTTTTTAGTTTGCTTGTTTTCTTGCTCTACATGCCAACATTGGGTTTATCCTCCCTGAGAGGTTCCTGAGGATACATGTGTGCTCACTCACTCAGTTGTGTCTGACTTTTTGTGACCCCCATGGGCCATAGCCCTCTAGGCTCCTCTGTCCACAGGACTTTTTTCAGGCAAGAATACTGGAGTGGGTTGCCATTTCCTCCTCGAGGGGGTCTTCCCAACCCAGGGATCAAATCCGAATCTGCTGTGTCTCCTGCATTGGCAGGTGGATTCTTGACCACTGTGCTACCTGGAAAGCCCTCCTGGGGATATAAGTATACATATAACTGATTCACGTTGTTGTTCTACAGTAGAACATTGTAAAGCAATTATACTCTAATTTTAAAAAAGAGAGGTTCCTGCAAGTGATGTGTAAATGGAATTTTGGATAAGATAAATCATCATTTACAGTTTCTCTAAAGAAATGTTGTTGTATAGTGAATAAACTGCCCTCTATTTCGGTGCCAGGCCTCTACACACAGTAAGAAGTACATCTTACATCACCACCAGCACACACCTCCCTGTTCCCAACTGACACAAACAGTTCACGAAAACAGGAATGCATTCTGAATTGTTTTCCTCATCTCTTCTGTAAAAATGCTGGTTACGACCCACTGAAATTGACTTTGTGACTCATAACGAGTCTCAGCCCAGTTTGAAAACACTATACCCGTTTCATATTTTATCAGTCCAGATGTTTTGCATGTGGTGCTTGTAGCTTAACTGCCTACTCGGCACATTCTACGTAGTGGAGACAAGCTAGTCCCCAGGCTAGGAGAAGCAGAGACTCTTCCAGACTCTGTGGGGGGAAAGTCAAAAAGGAAAATTCAACTCAGCTGGATGCTTCCTTGGCCACCATCGGGGACTGATGGATGCCAGGTCTTCAGAGAAATTAATCTTTGTTTTGGGGTAGATTTTGAGGGGGGAAAGAAACATTTTTTTCAGCTTTGAAAGAAAGAAAAGATAGCACTAAGTCGTGTCCAGCTCTTGCGACCTATGACTGTAGCCTGCCTGGCTCCTCTGTCCATGAGATTTTCCGAGCAAGAATACTGAAGTGGGTTGCCATTTCCTTCTCCAGGGGATCTTCTCAATTTAGTTTTTTAATTTTCTCTTTCAATCACCTCTTTTTGCTCAGTGACTCCTCAGCAAAGGTTATTCAAGCCCACAAAACAATTAAATGACTCAAAACCCAGATTTGTGGTCCCCTTTAACTTGTTGTCCTTCAACTAGCCAGCCCCACCCCAGACAAACAGGGGACACCAGGAAAAAATGGGGGTTGGGGCCGCCCAAGAGAAGGCGAGCAGAAAAAAGAAACAGGGTGGCTCAGTAGGTGTTGGCTGATACAGCTGGCTAGTCCTTTTGGTTCGGGCTTTGATGGATGACTTGGGATGCTCCACGCTCAGAGGAAAGTTGACTTAGCATGGCGGGTGTGGCCAGGACCTCACCCCGCGCTTTGTACCCAGCGGCAGCTCCTCCGGACCGCAGGGGAGGAGGAGGGAAGGTTTACACTTTCCTTTCGGTTTCTCGAGCCACTAAACCTGACACCTGGGGACAGAACTACAGTTCCCACCACACCTCGAGGCAGGAGGAAGAAGGGGCACGGAGGGTCAAAAGGAAAACCAGGAGAAAGAGCAAACACCTTCTGGCAGACGTGAGCAACAGGTAAGCAACAGGTGTAGGTTGCAGGATGGAAGGCTTTGGGGGGTTGGACATGGTTCTTTTCTCCTTACAGGGTGTGTGAAGGGGGCTTTTGCAGAAACCCTGAGGACTTACTGGGGGAGGCGGCCGGGGTCGGGGGAGAAGTAAGATTTCAGCTCACATGACAGTGGTTAGACACCGGAAATAGAATGGCTTTCTTTATTTGAAAAGCCAGAGAGGGGAAGAGTGGTCTGGCTGTTTCTCTTGTTTGCTGGATCATGCAGCCACAGTAGCTTCAGAGAACCCAGGAGAGGTGCAGGATCCTCCTTCATTCATTTAAAGCTTAGGGTTTTTAAGTATAGACTTTAATTTGTGTGATGATACAGACTTGTCATGTTCTATGACTTTTGAGAAGACCAGAAAATAAAACTGGGAGAAATGAAGAAGGGTGTCATAAACAGGGACAATTTGCAGCACATCAAATTTAGTTATCAAACAGGATAAGCTTTCATGTATTTTTATGAGACATTTGATGAGGAGACGCAATACAACTGAAGAACAGTCAAAGGGTCTGGGATATCTGCTTCAAGGAGACCTGCTTGCTACTCCAAATGTCTGCTGTGCTGTCGTGTGGAGTAAGAATCCTGGCATAGCATGAGGGTCCATGGGTAAAAACCTCAAGGACATAGATTTCAACCCTATGTAAGAGCTGTGCACACAAAATTGATTTTTGTCAGGAGGCAGTGAGCTAAGTCATTGCAGATGGTGACTGCAGCCATGAAATTAAAAAACGCTTACTCCTTGGAAGGAAAGTTACGACCAACCTATATAGCATATTTAAAAGCAGAGACATTACTTTGCCAACAAAGGTCCATCTAGTCAAGGCTATGGTTTTTCCAGTAGTCATGTATGGATGTGAGAGTTGGACTATAAAGAAAGCTGAGTGCAGAAGAAATGATGCTTTTGAACTGTGGTGTTGGAGAAGACTATTGAGAGTCCCTTGGACTGCAAGGAGATCCAACCAGTCCATCCTAAAGGAGATCAGGCCTGGGTGTTCACTGGAAGGACTGATGTTGAAGCTGAAATTCCAATACTTTGGCCACCTCATGCGAAGAGTTGACTCATTGGAAAAGACTCTTATGCTGGGGAAGATTGGGGGCAGGAGGAGAAGGGGACGACAGAGGATGAGATGGTTGGATGGCATCACCAACTCGATGGACATGGGTTTGGGTGGACTCCGGGAGTTGGTGATGGACAGAGAGGCCTGGCGTGCTGCAGTTCATGGGGTCGCAAAGAGTTGGACACGACTGAGCGACTGAACTGAACTGAACTGAGTGAGCTCCTTGTGATCTGAGATGTTCAAGTGTAGGTGGATGTTTAAGCTGAGATGCTGAGGGCAAGAATAAAGTTTCAGGTGGTTGACTGTGCTGGTCGATGCTTCCCAAACCTGGCTGCTTATCAAAATCACCTGGGAGTGTGTGCATGTTTTTACATCTGTTTGGCAGATCTAAGATGGGCTCTGGAATATATATGTGTATATATATTTTTTTATTATTTATTTATTATTGATCGTGCCGGGTCTTCATTTTGGGTCCTCGTTACTGCATGCAGGCCTTCTTTAGTTGCAATAAGCAGGGACGATTCTCTAGTTGCGGTGCTAGGACTTTTCACTGTGGTGGCTTCTCTTTTGCAGAGCACAAGCTCTAGGCACACGGGCTTCAGTAGTTATGGCACACGAGCTCAGTTTCTCAAGGTATGTGGGATCCTCCTCGACCAGGGATCAAACCTGTGTCTCCTGCATTGGCAGGCAGATTCTTTACCACTAAGCCACAGGGAGGTCCCTATATATTTACTTATTTAATTACCTTCCCAGGTAATTCTGATAGTCAGTTGGGGAGACATTGTCACAAGAAACTTTTTTTTCCAGCCTGTGGCAAAATACAACACAAACATTTGAACCACTGGGTTTTTTTCTTTCTTTCTTTCTTTTGTTTTGTTTGGCCATGCTGCACAGATTATGGGATTCTGGTTCCCAGGTCAAGGATGGAACCCAAGGCCCTGGGCAGTGAAAGTGCAAAGTCCTGACCACTGGACCACCAGGGAATTCCCACAGTTTTCATCTTGAGTATTCTCAAAATCATAATTTCCCAGACATGAAAAGCCTTCCTGAAACTGAATTCTCTATTAAGCATCCTTGGTGTTTGTTGTTGGTTGCCTGGACATTCAGGCTTCCAGAAGTTTGTCTTCCTCCCGTGTGACATGGAGACAGGCGGACAGCTAGGCACATCTTCCTCAACTGATGTTCAGTTGCTCAGTTGTGTCCAACTCTTTGAGACATGGGTCTGCAGTGTCCTTCACTATCTCCCAGAGTTTGCTCAAACTCATGTCCTTGAGTCGGTGATGCCATCCAGCCATCTCATCCTCTGTCACCCACTTCTCCTCCTGCCCTCAATCTTTCCTGGCATCAGGGTCTTTTCCCATTTGCATCAGGTGGCCAAAGTATTGGAGCTTCAGCTTCAACACTGGTCTTTCCAGTGAATATTCAGAGTTGATCTCCTTTAGGAGCTAGTCAATCCACCTGATAAGTGGCAAGTAAAACACACCTGCAGAGCCAGGCCACAAGGGGTGTGGGATCTTAGTTCCCAGACCAGGGATCAATCCCTCGCCCCCCTACCCCCTGCAGTGGAAGCACTGAAAGCAGAGAGTCTTAACCACTGGACCACCAGGGAAGTCCCAGTCAATGCTACCATCTGAGAGAGGGCCCAGACCATAGAACCCCTTTACTCCAAGGTCACTTCTAAAGTAGTATCAACTCACCTAGGACAGGTGGGGTTTGTGGGGGCAGCTCCCTCTTACCTGACCAGTAAGTAATGTCCTTCTCCTCCCACAAGGATGTCCATGCTAGGAGAGCAGTGGCCTCCCTCTGTCTTGTGCTGTCCTGAATCCTGAGTGCCAAGAATAGCTCCTGGCCACCAGTAGCTGCTCACTAAAGACAGGCTGAATTCCTTCTTTTCTTCCTCGATCTCAGGTGGCAAGAGCCATGCAATTCTCCAGCTCAGCCAGGGCAGCGGATGAGAACTTTGACTATTTGTTCAAGATTATCCTCATCGGGGACTCCAACGTGGGCAAGACGTGCGTCGTGCAGCATTTCAAGTCCGGGGTCTACACGGAGGCACAGCAGAACACGATCGGGGTGGACTTCACTGTGCGTGCCCTGGAGATTGACGGCAAGAGAGTGAAGGTCAGAGGGGCACAGGGGTGGAGCCACCTCTTTCACCCACAGACCCTAGCCCAGAAACACAGGCCTGAGGAATAAAAGATGTAAATATAAAATATGAAATCATAAAAATACCAGGAAAAAAAAAACACATGGGAGTATTTATTTTTCTCACTGAGGAAGGGGAAAATCAGGCTTGAAATTATGACAAAAACCCACAAGCCACAAAGGAAAATATTGCTCCATTTAACTCTTACTTCTAAAGGTCAGATATATACTCTTCTGTATAATCATATAAAGGTCAAATTTCTACACACTCAGAAATACCATAAACAGAGTCAAAAGCTGAATGACAAACTGGAAAGAAACATTTGCAGATATGGAATTCACAGAAGACTAATTTCGTTGACATGAGAAGAGCTGTGATAAGGGAATTCCCTGGCGGTCCAGTGGTTAGGACTCCTTGCTTCCACTGCAGGGAGCATGGGCTCAGTCTCTGGTCAGGGAACTAGGATTCTGCATGCCATGCAGCAAAGCTCTGATAAATATCAAAGAAAAGACCAACAACCAAACACAAAAAGTAGGCAATTCACAGATTGGCAAAACTACTACATCATAATTTTTATGCAAATTGGCTCATACATTTATGCAAAGAAGTAAAGGTACCCACTGTCACTTATAATTAAAGCAACGAAATTAACAGTGAGATACCTTTTACGCATTTGATTAAAAAGGTTCAAAAAGTGTCAGCGATAATGTAATAAAGGGATTTTGCTTGGGATCCTTATTAAACACAATAGTAGAAAGACATTTTGGAACCAATTAGGAAAATTTAATTTGGTCTGAATATTAGATCACACTAGGAGTTATTGAAAAGTTTATTAGCAGTGATAATGGTGTTATGGTTATGAAAGACAATGCCCATTTATTAAGAAAATATGTAAGTAGGCAGGAAATGACACAAAGTCTGGGATTCTCTTTAAAATTATATTTCAAATAAATCAACAGAAAGGGCTCCATGGAGCAAGAGTGGCAAAATCTTGATAATTATATGGTTATATGAGGGTTCACTGTTATATTCTCTCTAGTTTTATGTATGTTTGAAAACTTTCTTTAAAAAATAAACCTTATAAATAATGTGAGAGCATTGAAAAAAACAGGTACCAGGGCTCCCCTGGTGGCACAGTGGAAAAGAATCTGCCTGCCAGTGCAGGAGATATGGGTTCGATCTCTGATCCCGGAGGATCCCATATGCTGCAGAGCAATGAAGCCCGTGTGCCACAATTATTAAGCCTATGCTCTAGAGCCCGGGAACCACAGCTACCGAAGCCCAAGTGCCCTAGAGCCCGTGCTTTGGAACAACAGAAGCCACCTCAAGGAGAAACCCGCAAATGGCAACTCTCGCCACAACTAGAGAAAACCCACACAGCAGTGAAGACCCAACATGGCCAAAAATAAATAAATAAATGAAATTAATTTTTTTTAAAGCTAAAAGAAAAAACAAGTACCCTCAAACACTGTTGGAGGGAATATAAATTGGTGCCACTGCCTGGGTTGTTAATTTGGAAGGTAGTATTATGAGGACAAGGGCTTCCCTGGTGGCCCAGTGGTAAAGAATCTGCCTGCTAATGCAGGAGATGCAAGAAACTTGGGTTTTATCCTTGGGTCAGGAAGATTCTCTAGAGGAGGAAATAGCAACCCACTCCAGTATTCTTGCCTGGGAAAGCCCATGGACAGAGGAGCTGTCAGGCTGCAGTCCATGGGGTCTGTACATGACAAGTCCATGTACAGAGTTGTACATGTCTAAACAACAATTACTGGCACACTTCTAAACATGGACAACTGAGTGGTCCTTCAGAATCAAAGCAGTTCAGCCAATGCCCTCTCCTTTACCAGGGTCAAAAGATAACCCTCAAAATCTAGACAAGGAGATGAGTGTGCTGGAAAGGCAAAGAACACCACACCCTATGACCCTGGATCTGCCTCTCCGGCTGAAAGGTCCCTTAGGTGATGACTCCCAACCTGAAAGCACATCCAGATGACTCTGGGGAGCCTCTGAAAAAAGCAGACTCTTGGGCCCCACTCCAGACCTCATGAGTCTGGATCTCTAGAAGTGAGACCCAGGAAACAACTTAGGTGAGCATCAGACATGGGAATTCCTCACGCGGACCCCCTTTCCCGACCTTCTGCAGATGCAGGTCTGGGACACCGCCGGCCAGGAGCGTTTCCGGACCATCACCCAGAGTTACTACCGCAGCGCCCACGCGGCCATCATCGCCTACGACCTCACACGGCGATCCACGTTCGAGTCTGTTCCTCACTGGATTCACGAGATAGAGAAATACGGAGCAGCGAACTTGGTCATCATGCTGATTGGTATGTGGATTTCAAGGCATTTCTCTTTCTTTATGCCCATACTCAGCTTTTTCTGGGGTTCCAATGACAGTGGAACAGGGAATCATAAAAGCACATGTGGAGGCTAGAACCTCAGAAAACAGCTGGGCCAGAAATTCCAATCTGGTTCGCTTGAGCATGATAAAGGGGGTGGTGTGAATTTGTTAAGAATACAGATTCCTTGGTGGTCCAGTGGTTGAGACTCTGCACTCCCAATGCAGGGCACACTCACTGAATCCCTGGTTGGCAAACTAAATGCCACATGCTGCACAGAGAGGCCTTAAAAAAAAAAGAATATAGACTTCAAGACCCCACCCTAGAGTTTCTCATTGCAAAAACCCGAGACATATACATGAAGGCACACCCTGGCTGATTCAACACACCTATTTGTGGACTGCACAGGAAATACTCTATAGTCTAAGTTTCACAGCTTCAGATGGCTCTTAATCCCCAAGGGAGCCACTCAGATGACTATGACTGACAACACTCTTGAATGACTTCTCACACCTGCTAAGATCCTAAACAAATCTTAACAGCAAGTTAACATCAAAATTAACACCAACTTCAACTACACTAAGTGACTCGAAACTTGAAATCGGTGCAGTTCCATTGTATATTCAGAAATGGGCAACTTCCCAGGGGACACAGTAGTAAAGAATCTGTCTACCAATGCAGGAGATGCAAGACGCGTGGGTTCAACCCCTGAGTCAAGAAGATCCCCTGGTGTAGGAAATGCCAACCCACTCCATATTCTGGCCTGGGAAGTCCCATGGACAGGAGAACCTGGTGGGATACAGTCCATGGCGTTGCAACAAGTCGGACATGACTGAACTCAACATACTGTCAGTTCCCTATAGTATGAGCTCTGCAAGCAGCTCACCACCCTTCCTGAGGACACTACTGTCTACCAGGTGGCTGCTTAATTTTGGCAACCTGGTTTAGTTCTCGCTACTCCAAGTGCAGTCTGCAGACCAGCAACATCATCATCACCGGGTTTTTGTTTGTTGTATTAAGACTTATTTTTTCAGAACAGTTTAAAGTTCTTAGCAAATCTGAGAGGAAGATACAGAGATTTCCCATATATCTCCTGTACGCACAGATTCATGTGCTGTGCTAGTCGCTCAGTCGTGTCCAGCTCTTGACTCTTTGTGACCCCATGGGCTGTAGTCCGCCAGGCTCCTCTGTCCATGGGTATTATCCAGGTAAGAATACTGGAGTGGGTTGCCATCCCCTCCTCCAGGGGATCTTCCCAAACCAGGGATCGAACCCAGGTCTCCTGCATTGCAGGCAGATTCCTTACCATCAGAGCCACCAGGGAAGCCCCGTGAATACTGGAGTGGGTAGCCTATCCCTTCTGCAGGGGTTCTTCCCAACTCATGAATTGAACTGGGGTCTCCTGCATTGCAGGAGGATTCTTTACCAGCTGAGCTACGAGGGAAGTCTCCACACCAAATCAACATCCCCTAACAATGTGGTTCATTTGTTATAAAGAATGACCCTACATGGACACATCATAACCATCTAAAGTCCATAGTTTAAATTATGAATCATTCTTGGTGTGCTTTCTATGGGTTTGGACAAGTGTATGATGACAAGTATTCATCATGAAGATTCACAGGGTGTATTTTCACTTCCCTAAAAATCCACAGCATCTGCATCACTTTGGGGTTTGTTAGAAATGCCCCATCTCAGGCCTCACTCCAGACCTACTGGATCCGAGTTGATCCTAGGAAGACCCTTGTGCAAATTAAAGTTTGCAGAGCACAGGTCTAGACAGCTGCTGTGGGGCTGGGAAAGGGCAACCCTTTGACAAGCATATGCTAGCTCTGTGCTAAGTTACCATCTGAACCTGAGTTTCCTCATCTATAACATTTGATCAGTATTCACTGGGGTTGTAAAGATTTAGTGATAAAAAGTGTATGCATTGCTTGATAGTGCCTGGCACATAATGTGTCATAAAAAGTGGGATTTACGTCTAGAAGTATGTTTGAGCTCATCTATGTTCCTTAAATAATTGAGAGGGGGCTTAAGGTGAGGGTACAAGTCCCTGGGATCTAGGGAAAGTCAGCAACCAAGCTCACCAAGAGCAGGAGCCACAGTGGAGTTAGGCTACCCTCCATAAGCAGGAAGCTGGGGACCCTCCTCTCAGGCTGGGTTCTGTGAACGAGGCTCCCCCACTGTGTCTGCTCAGTTGTGTCCGACTCTTTGCAACCCCATGGACTGCAGGCCAGCAGGCTCCTCTGTCCATGGAATTCTTCAGACAAGAATACCGGATCGGGTTGCCATTTCCTACTCCAAGGGATCTGCCCGACCCAGGAATCAAACCCACGTCTCCTGTCTTGGCAAGGGGATTCTTTACCACTGAGCCACCTGGGAAGCCTCCTCCACTATTGTGCATCTATCTCCTCTCTCAGAACTGCTTCTTATATGTGGGGTGGTGTGGGCTGGTCACTCTTTCTCACCCTGAGCCCCTCCTCTTGGATTCCTCCAGGCATCTTCCCCAGCCTGCTCCGGTCACAAAATTCTTCATTCTCCCATACCCTCTAGCTCACATTCCTCAGAAAGGAAACCCCATTGTTCCATTCCTTCTTTTCACATCAAAGCCAGGCCCAGGTTGCTAACCAGCCTCTGGGCTGGTGGACTTGGGGTAAGGTGCTCACCCTGGACCGCCCCTGATGGGACACATCATTGGCACACTCAGTCCATTTATTATTATCATCCAGACTCCAGAAAGGACTTGTTACTCTAGAACCACTCTTTCCCTGTCTTTGCTGCTTTAAGTCATAGTCTAGCTTTGGCCACCTGATGCGAAGAGCCAACTCATTGGAAAAGACCCTGATGTTGGGAAAGATCGAGGGCAGGAGGAGGAGGGGATGACAGAAGATGAGATAGTTGGATGGCATCATCAACTCTATGGATGTGAGTTTGAGTAAACTCTGAGAGATAGTGAAGGACAAGGGTGCCTGGCGTGCTGTGGTCCATGGGGTCACAGAGTCTGACATGACTGACTGACCAGACAACAACTAGCCCCAGTTGTATGCACAGCCTTGAGGAGAATGCTGCTTTATAACTCATTCTGCTTCTTGTAACTTAAGAATCAAAGTCACTCCCAGAGCCTCGACAGGGCTCATCCCGTCCTGCTGTGTCAGATCAAAAGCCCCTGAATCCACAACCAGCCAAAGAAAATGTGCCTCATATTTAGAACCCTCCTTTTTTCAGAGGGGCTGTGTCTTTCCCCACATGCCTGAAACCAGGAAAGCGAGATTAGTGAGGCCAGGCGGCCTCCACACAGAGGACCACTTGTCTCTTTGGGGAAGAGTGTCTCTTCTCTCTTTTTACTTCTCAGCCAAAGGTCCCCTCTGGGACCAGAAACTTTTTTGATTTGACTTCTGATATACTGGACACTTCTAAAGGTACTTCTTCTGTGTTTATACAAATAAGCACTGATCCCTTCCCTCCTCAAAAGCCTTCTTCCTCAATAACCACTTCTTCGAAGCACCAGGGAGGACACTGGCCAAGGTTTCTGACACCGTTCATGATAGTTGCTCCTGAGGTGTGAGAACCAGGAGGGTTGATAGGAAGAGGTAGTGTCAGGTGACATTTACTAAACTCCACTCTGAATCTGCTCCTGAGTCCCTTCATTTAACCCTCACAACCATCCTAAGAAGCAGGGACCACCATCCTCCTTTCCCAGCTGAGGAAATCGAGGCCTCTGGAGGTTGACTATGGTGCTAAGTAACTGGGTCAAGGTACTTACTGACAGGTGAGGCAGGGTGTGAACCAGAGCCTCCGTGGGGTCAGTTCCTTTCCAAACACTTTCCAGCAGTTGGTCAGGCTGTCACCCATGGCCCCCTGAAGCTCTGGTTGAAGCAGTGTCTCATCGACTCTAGTGCCTGAACTTTGCAGTCAAACAGATTTGGGTTCAAATCTCCCTCTCTGTCCTGCCTGTCTAACTTGAGTTCACCCCTTTCTCTGAATTTTGACTTCCTCATCTATATAAAACTAGCATCTGCTTCAAAGGTATGGTTGAATTGAAAGGATTAAACAAAGGAACACATAAAGCACTTAGCACAGTGCTGAGACCTCAACCCAGGGAAACTGTCCTGCTCTGCTGAATGAGAGGCTCCGAGGACTCCCCACCCCCATGACAGAGCTGAGCCGGCAGGGAAGGAAACCCCACCAAACGGCAGCTCCCAGGGAAGGAAGCTAAGGTGCGAATCCCATGCATCTCACCGAAGAGAACCACGCAGTTCTAATCTCACTGAGAGGTTTCCCCAGGAAGGTGGACTGGACCCTTTAAATTCGCAGGCTTCCCGGGATATCTTGGAGCAGAAGAACCTCGAGGGCTGCCCTGCCAAGCCGCCCGGCCTGGGAAGTCCCCTTCTGCACGGACCTCGCCTCCCTTGCTGGCCCCGCCCCCAGGCCCACCCTCCTGGCTCCGCCCCAGGCCCCACCCTCCTTGCCCCGCCCCCTCTGGCCCCGCCCTTCATCCCTCCTCCCTCCTCTGCAGAAACAGGTGGGCAGAGGATGGCAACAGATGCCACGATGTGACGGGATTTCCGGGAATCTCACGACTGTTTCTTGGTCATTTACTCCCTCGTGTGTCTGTTGTAACAACCGTCTCTGCCCTCACCTCTTAACTGGTTCCAGAAACGCCCCCAGGGATGATCTGGAAGTGTCCCCGGCGTTCCCGGTCGTGAGGCATCCCACCCCGAGGGCTGACACGAGGGGTCTTGCTGTTGTTTTCCGTCAGTGGCCTCCTCGCCTTAATCTGGGATAGGCAGCGGGGTCGTTCCCTCACAGAAGTGTCCCTGCCCTTCCACCACAGTTTCCATTCCATCTCCACGGTTCTTCACACAAAGGAGTCTTTCTCTCTCAAAAGGTTACCCCAGCCCCTCGAGGCCACGTCACCACTATGCAAAAGTCAAAGAGACGGTTGTGCGTTAGCTGTCGTGTTCCTTCAGCTCCAGCCCGACACAGGGAGGCCAGCTCCTCAGTCTCCGTTTAAAACCCTCGGCGTGCTGCCTCATCGCGAATTCCTGAACATCGTTTAAAAGAAGCTCTGCTCTCCCCCTGGAGACCGCTGCTTCGTATCTTTTTCTCCTTTCCCTCTGCTCTGTTTCACTAACTTCTTAACTCTTCTTACTCCCTCAGTGTAATGGTTTAGGAACCCTGGTGGCTTAGAGAGTAATGCGCCTGCCTGAAACGCAGGAGATCAGGGTTCAATCCCTGGGTCAGAAAATCCCCAGGAGAAGGAAATGGCAACCCATTCCAGTACTCTTACCTGGAAAATCACATGGACAGAGGCACCTGGTAGGTTCCAGTCCATGGGGTCCCAAGGCCCACACACGACTGAGGGACTTCACTTTCACTTTCTTCCTTTCCTAGGTTAGGTGGATGTTCTGTCCTCTAACTTTATTTGGTATCTGCTAAACTAAAATGTTCTTTTTAAAGTCCACGTTTTAAAAAACCAGGGTAAGTTACTCCCCAAAATATCTGCTTCTCTCTCACTCCCAGGGAACAAGTGTGACCTGTGGGAAAAACGCCAGGTTCTCTTTGAGGATGCCTGCATCCTGGCTGAAAAATATGGCCTCCTGGCCGTTCTGGAGACATCTGCCAAGGAGTCCAAGAACATCGACGAGGTCTTCGTGCTGATGGCCAAGGAGCTGATGGCCCGCCACAGCCTGCCCTTGTACGGGGAGGGCGCCCCGGGCAGCCTCCCCCAGGAGTCCACTCCTGTCCTCGTGGCCCCGGCTCCCAGGCAGAAGAATCAGTGCAATTGCTGAGTAGGTTCCCCAGGCAGGTTGCACCCAGCAGAGGCCGCCTCTGAAACCAAGGGGAGCTGCCGGCCTCGAGTCTGCTGAGTAAATGGACTTGCCTCTGGACCTACTCCTTCCTGCTTGGGGTGGGGGGCCGAGGGGCACCCTTTTGCCTCAGTTTACACAAGAGGAGGCAACGCTGATTCTGACAAAAGAGGACACCCCTGTTTTTCTTGACTTTTCCTAGGGCTCGAGGCCCGGGGTAGCAGGACAAGATTTGTTCTTTTTCTCCCCTTTTGTTCATCTTTCCCTTTTCTGTCTCCCCAACCCTCCAGCTGTTTTCTACAGAACTTTGTCTCTCGCTTAGAGAAGTGAGCAGTGAGGGAAAAAAGAAAAAAGGATTATCAATAGAGGGAAGAGGATGGTTTAGAACATTCTAGAGTGGTTTAAAATAGTGTGGGCATAAGAGGATGGGGGAAAAGCCTGCCATGATGACCAGACGTTGTTAACTTTTGCTTCCTGACATTCACACTTCGAGTCTTAGTTTGGGGAGCAAAGCCTTTTGAGCTAAAGGCCATAAATGCTGTCTTGCCAAATGGTCAGGAGCCATTGGATGTAGAGAGAATTGGATTTCACTTTATCCTAGTTGGGCTGATTGGACCAGACTCCTAGGATGTGGGAGATGCATATGATTTCTTTCTAAAACACTCAGTTATCTGTGGAATCATGTATCAAACCAATACTAATCTCACTGTGTGGCTGGGGCAAGCCATGTACCCTGTGGAATCTATAAGTCATAAACCTTGTTTTTTCAAAGTTCCCCAAGGGTTGTTGCCGAGGGTGTCTTGCAATCCTAATAAGAACTACAAGTGCTGGTCCAGCCACAAAACTAGCTCTAAAAGGGGGAATGTCTATGGGGGGCTCACCCATGGTGCCGGTGAGGGTCCCCAGGCATTTCAAGCCTTAGCATCACTATCCATAGGCTGAGACCAGCTCTAAACAAACAGCCACTAGCCACGTATGATGACTAAACACTTAAAAAGTGGTGAATTTGAATTTGAGATGAGCTGAATGTAAAATATATACCAAATTTTTCTAAATTTCTAGTTAATTTATTTTTAATTGGAGGATAATTACTTTACAATATTGTGTTGGTCTCTGCCATACATCAACATGAATCGGTCATAGGTATATGTTCCCTCCCTTTTGAACCTCTCTCCCACTTCTCACCCCATATATACCAGAATTTGAAGACTTAGTACAAAAAAAAAAAGTAAACTATCTTCCTAATAATTTTTATATTGATTATATGTTAAAATGATAGTTTAGATTTTCTAGGTTAAATAAAATATATATTAACATTTCAGATGTTTCTTTTTACTTTTTTTAATGTGACAACCAGAAATCTTAAATTACATGTGCAGCTCACACCATCTAGCTGTTGGACTGTATAATAGAGCAACACTTCACTAAATGGGGTTCCCCAACCACACCTTTGAGAGGGGCCAGGGGATGTTTGTCTCCGATTCCTGACACCAAAGGCTGACCCACTGAATCAGAATCTTTTCAGAAACCCACACTTCACCAAGCTTGCTAAGTGATTCTCCCCACACTAAATCTTGAAAACTACTACTATACAGAGGGTCGGTGAGGGTGGGAGTGAGCCAACAGAGGATTAATTACATCTTAGTTCACATCAATATATATTTATTGTGGAAACGGAACAAACTACTTTTTGGAAACAGGAAAGAAATCTGTTATAAGCCAGAAGGAACAAATGCATCAAACAGATTAACCTTTTTAACATACACATTCTCCTTCTAAAGAAAGGGCTGGACTTCCCTGGTGGTCTGGTGGTTAAAAATCTGCCTGTCAATGCAGGGGACACAGGTTCTATCTCTGGTATGGGAGGATTCCACATGGCTCAGGAATCCTGAGGCCACAACTACTGAGGCCACACAGCCATACTCCGTACTCCGCAACCAGAAAACCCAACACAATGAGAAGCCCGCACATCACGACTAGAGGAAGCTTGTACACAACAACAAAGACCCATTGCAGCCAAAAATAAATTTTAAAAATTTTAAAAAGAAAGGGTTATGTGCACCAGGAGTTCAAAAGGCAGATCGGCAACACACCTATACCACAGCACTGAGCAATTTTCAGAAGAGACAGTGAGCAGGCAGTCATTAAGAAGGGGAAGGAAAACTGAGTGAATCAGGGGAAAGTGGGCAGAGAAGAAAGAGACTGAGCAGGCTATGAGGTGAAGGGTTCACGCCAATCCTCCTTCATTTATCTGTATATCAGTCTTAACCAACACTCGAAAACCTCATCAGCTTGTAGGATGATGCACTCTGCGGGTTATCTGGAATTAAATACTCCTGCCAACAGGCATATATATGTGAAAACAAGTTCATCTGAACACCAGCAACCTGTAATTAGCCAGTGTGGGCTCTGTTGAAATGACGGTGCTGGGACAGAAGGGCTGGAAGTGGAGCAGTTTTTCTGGCTGAGGGCACACAGAAGCCTGCTCTGAAAACTTCAGTTCAGTTTGCAGCATGCCAGGCTTCCCTGTCCATCACCAACTCCTGGAGCTTACTCAAACCCATGTCCATTGAGTCAGTGATGCCATCCAACCATCTCATCCTCTGTCATCCCCTTCTCCTCCTGCCTTCAATCTTTCCCAGCATCAGGGGCTTTTCCAATGAGTCAGCCTCTTCGCATCAGGTGGCCCAAGTATTGAGTTTAAGTTTCAACATCAGTCCTTGCAATGAACGTTCAGGACTGATCTCCTTTACAATTGCCTGGCTGAGTCTCCAAGGAACTCAAAAGTCTTCTCCAACACCACAGTTCAAAAGCATCAGTTCTTCAGCGCTCAGCTTTCTTCATCGTCCAACTCTCACATCCATACATGACTACTGGAAAAACCATAGCTTTGACTAGACAGACCTCTGTTGGCAAAGTCGTGTCTCTGCTTTTTAATATGCTGTCTAGGTTGGTCATAGCTTTTCTTCCAAGGAGCAAGTGTCTTTTAATTTCACGGCTGCAATCACCATCTGCAGTGAATTTGGAGCCCAGAAAAATAAAGTCTGCCACTGTTTCCCCATCTATTTGCCATGACATGATGGGACCAGATGCAATGATTTTAGTTTTCTGAATGCTGAGTTTTAAGCCAACTTTTTCACTCTCCTTTCACTCTCATCAAGAGGCTCTTTAGTTCTTCTTTGCTTTCTACCATAAGGGTGGTGTCATCTGCATATCTGAGGTTATTGATATTTTTCCCAGCAATCTTGATTCCAGCTTGTGCTTCCTCCAGCCCAGCATTTCACATGATGTACTCTGCATGTGTTAAATAAGCAGGGTGACAATATACAGCCTTGCCGTACTCCTTTCCCAATTTGGAACCAGTCTATCCTTCCATGTAAAGTTCTAACTGTTGCTTCTTGACCTGCATATAGATTTCTTCAGGAGGCATGTCATATAGTCTGGTATTCCCATCTCTTGAAGGATTTTCCACAGTTTGTTGTGATCCACACAGTCTAAGGCTTTGGCATAGTCAATAAAGCAGAAGTAGATGTTTTTCTGGAACTCTCTTGCTTTTTCTATGATCCAACAGATGTTGGCAATTTGATCTCTGGTTCTTCTGCCTTTTCTAAATCCCGCTTAAACACCTGGAAGTTCACAGTTCACAGACTGTTGAAGCCTGGCTTGGAGGACTTTGAGCATTACGTTGCTAGCTGTGAGATGAGTGCAATAGTGAGGTAGTTTGAACCTTCTTTGGCATAAAGCTCAGCACAGGCTCGCAGGGCACTAGAAGCTCACCCAGGTGGGTTCTGTTTTAGAGCTATGTGGGGGAAGGCTCTGTGTTGACTGACTTTTTCTCACATCTCCAAAACTGTATGGTTGTTAACAAGTGAGTTACATGGAATTAAGTTCCAAAGGGACATTTTGAAAGTACAAAAAGATTATGAATGCCTCTATTTCGTCTGCCAGTGTCAAGTACGTTCCCTTGTATGAGAACATTTTTCAGTTAATATTTCATTGTTGGGGGACTTCCCTGGTGGTCCAGTGGCTAAGACTCTGGTCTGGGAATTAGATCCCAACTGCCACAACTAAGACCTGGAGCAGCCAAATAAATAAATAAAAATTAAAAAACAATTCACTATTGGGACTTCCTTGACAGTCCAGTGATTAAGACTCCATGCTTCTACTGCAGGGGGCACAGGCTCAATTCCTGGAGGGGGAACTAAGATCCCACATGCTGCAGGGCATGGCCAAAATTTTTCAAAAACCAATAAAAATAAAATTAATTTTTAAAAATGTATTGTTCATAGGTTATTCCTAAATCTCTTCCCCACTCTACTACTAAAAAGTTCTACTAGTAGTAACAGTAATAGTATTACTATGGTAATAATAATGGCAAACACATTACTATGCAATTACTATGTGCCTGACACTGTACCAAACTTTTTGCTTTTTTTTTTGGCAGCTCAGCTTGCAGGATCTTAGTTCCCCAGCCAGGGATGGAACCCTGAACCTCCTGCAGGGGAAGCAGAGTCCTAACCTCTGGACTGCCAGGAAAGTCCCCAGGGATTTTGTTTATACTTTGTTGTTTATTCTCTAAGTCATATCTGGCTCTTTTGCAGCCCCGTGGACTCTAGCCTGCCAGTCTCCTCTGTCCATGGGATTTCCTAGGCAAGAGTACTGGGGTGGGTAGCCATTTCCTTTTCTGGCGGGGAGGGTCTCTTCCCAACCAGGGATCGAACCCATGTCTCCTGCTTGGCAGTCAGATTCTTTACCACTGAGTGGCCAAGGAAGCCATAACTCTGTATCCTATCAGCTATCTTTTGAAGTAGGTATTATCTATAATCCCTACCTTAAAAATGAGGCCATGAGGCATGGAGAGATTGAAGTCACACAGCTAGTAAGTGGCAGAGCCATGATTCAAACCCAAAGCATCTGGCTCCAGAGCCCACTCAACAATTATGCTATATGCTTTCTCAGACAATGATCAGCATTGGATTTGAGCTCTATCACATTAAGCCCTCATCCACCCTCTACACACACACACAAACACTCACTGCAAGATAAACTCTCATACATATGTTTCCGTACCCTTCAAAGAATACTTGTGCAGCTCTCTCTATACAAGAAGCAAAAAGGGAGAAGACGCAGTGAGGAAGGGGCAGGGTGGAGAAAGGGTAGCAGGTTGGGGGCACTGGGTGAGACCTATCTAACTTCGGGGGAGTTATGGAGGAGCTGTGCCTGAAATACGCCTGGCCCAGGCTGAATGCTCTGCCTTCTGAACAGGGATGATGTAGAAACTCTAGTTCCCTCATTTGTAAGGTGACGCGGTTGTGATCCCGGGCCAACCAGCGTGGCTGCTGCCAGCCTGATGTTGAGCCATCACAGCCCAAGGCTTGGACTGAGAAGAGGGAGCACTCACCCAGCAGCATGGCTCAGGGCTCCCCATAGGTGTTTTGCAAACCTCCTTGAGACTGACAAGAGGTTCTGGGGATTCATATCACCAAAGGCAATAACACTGCCTGCTGACTTTTTTTCATTTTCAATAATATTGGTATAATCTGTTCAAGAGCTTGTGACCGATAATTGAATGAACATGTGTAAATTTCACAATTCACAAACGACTCACTAGTTGGTTTACCATTAGCAGAAGGGAAGCTGCTAAAGTGTTCTTGACATCATACAGTTTCTTCTGAACCATACATTGTTTAATTTATATCCCAAAATAATTGCCAAAAACTGGATGCTCTGGGAAGGCTGATATTAAAGTACAAGTTAAGAAGTAGCACAGAATAGGTGATAATTCTGCAAAGTCATTCAAAGATTGCTCTTCATCTGAATAGAAGTTACTTTTACTACCATTGCAGATTTCATTTGCTTATTCTTACATAGTATATCAAGATGTCTTTAGAACTTGAAAAGACCAACATTTAAAAGAGATCACAGAGTGATAATTATACTCAATGAGTTCTTCATTCATTTGGGAATAAAAATTACCCACACATAAATGTGTAATAATTGTGTTAATTTTTAGAAAGTTGGTTATAAATAGCAGCCTGAAACCTCATCTACTCTAGAATGAAATTTCAATTACAGAAATAGAATTAGCATTTGTAGAAATACCAGATCAGTTATTTTTTCAAAGGTACAGAATATAGGTATTCTCCATATAAAAGCTTGTGTGTGTGTGTGTGGCAGTTGTCTGTCAGTATTTTATTGTCTATATATCTCCAAACCAAAACAGGTTATTTTAAAATTTAGCAGTGTCTTAATGTAGATAAAGATAACTTAATGAACATCATTTTGGTGGGAAAAAAATTAGTATATCTGAATATAAGTAAAGAATTTCACTGTTGGTGATAGGTGCACAACATTGTAAATAGAATTAATGCCACTGAATTATACACTTAATGTTTTTTATATTTGTTATCTTACCACAATTTTTAAAAAATGTATTGTAACAAAACCCATTGAACTGTGTACTTAAATAAGTGAACTGTGTGGTATATCAACTACATCTCACTAAAGCTGTAAAAAAAGAATCTTAAAATGAGCTCAAAGGGGCATAAGTAGAAAGTAATTCCATTTTAAATAAATTATATAATCTTTAATTTATCAGCCATTCGTATTGCTTTTTAAGTATAACCATTGTATATCAGACAAAAACACTGAAACATTTTTAATTTCCTAAGGGAATTACTAAGATTATATATTACTGAGGAAAAACTAAGAAAGGGATTTGTCACTTGGAACACTGGCTTTAGCAAAGTTCATATTTTTTTCCAGTGTAACATTTTTAGTAATTGTTTCTTCTGCTGCACACTGAAGAAAAAATTACATTACAGAAAAGCTGGGATCCCACAAAGAGTGACTCTCTCAACATGATCTTGTACATTGACTTTCCATAACATTTTGACATGTGCAGAGATGTAGCTATTACTCAGGTAGCCCCTCAAGGGATTTAAGTCCTTTGCTGGTCATTTATAATATGAACCTTGCAAATCACTTCTGTGCTTCCCTGATAGCTCACTTGGTAAAGAACCTGCCTGCAACGTGGTGTGTTTTGAACTGTGATGTTGGAGAAGACGCAAAGAGTCCCTTAAACTACAAGGAGATCAAATCGGTCAATCTTAAAGGAAATCAGTCCAGAATATTCCTTAGAAGGACTGATGCTGAAACTCAAACTCCAATACTTTGGCCACCTGATGCAAAGAACTGACTCACTGGAAAAGACCCTGATGGTGGGAAAGATTGAAGGCAGGAGGAGAAGGGGATGACAGAGGATGAGATGGTTGGATGGCATCACCAACTCGACGGACATGAGTTTGAACAGGCTCCGGGAGTTGGTGATGGACAGGGAGGCCTGGCGTGCTGTGGTCCATGGGGTCGCAGAGTCAGACACGACTGAACTGAATTGCAATGCAGGAGACCCTGATTCAATTCCTGGGTCAGGAAGATCTGATGGAGAAGGGATAGGCTACCTACTCCAGTATTCTTGGGCTCCCCTTGTGGCTTCAGCTGGTAAAGAATCTGCCCGCAATGCAGGAGACCTGGGTTTGACCCCTGGGTTGGGAAGATCCCCTGGAGAAGGGAAAGGCTAACCACTCCAGTATTCTGGCCTAGAGAATTACACAGACTATATAGTCCATGGGGGTCACAAAGAGTCAAACACAACTGAGTGACTTTTACTTTCTTTTTAGTTTCAAGTCACTTCCCCTGTGGGGGCTTTAGTATTTTCAACTGGAAGAAGAGAAGGCTGGACTAGAGAATGCATTTGTGTCCTGGCTGTGCATGGGATGGGCCACAGCACCTGCTGAACATACCAGCTCCCAGCCCCACAGCTCTGCTTCAGTAAGTCTGGACCAGGATCCATAATTTGTACTTGTTAGAAGTCTCTTCAAAGTATAAGGGGATTCCCACACATCAGTCCACAGACCAACAGTTGTATCACAGACTAGAACCCATCTGTTGCTCCTACCAGCTTTGCAAGCTTCAGCACCCAAAGCCTTAGTGGCTGGTGACCACAGAGATATAAGCAGAAGTGGAAATGCCAAAGGAATTCCTAAATGCTGCAAGGAATGCCCATAATTAGGAGGAGGAGAAAGGAGGCACCAAGTCCAAAGAAATGAGAACTAGATGGTGTCAACCAATGCTGCTAAGGAAGGGATTGCACAATATGCCTGGTCCCAGGCCAAGAAGTACAGAAAGCAGAGCCTTAGAAATCTTTGTATCAATCCCGTGGACAGCAAGGAGATCAAACCAGTCGATCCTAAAAGAAATCAACCCTGAATAGTTATTGGGAGGACTGATGCTGAATCTCTAATACTTTGGCTATCTGATGTGGAGAGCTGACTCATTAGAAAAGATCCTGATGCTGGGAAAGATAGAAGGGAGCAGGAGAAGGACACACAGAGGATGAAACGGTTGGATGGCAACATGGATTCAATGGACATGAGTTTGACCAAACTCCAGGAGATAGTGAAGGACAGAGAAGCTTGGCAAGCTGCAGTCCATTGGGTCACAAAGAGTAGGACATGACCTGACTTAGTGACTGAACAATTTGGTGGGCTTCCAAGGTGGCGCTGGTGTAAAGAGCCTACCTGCCCAATGCAGGAGACATGAGATGTGGGTTTGATCTCTGGGTTGAGAGGATCTCCCAGAGGAGGGCACAGCAACCTACTACAGTATGCTTGCCTGGAGAACCCCATGGACGGAGGAGCCTGGTGGTTATGGACCATGAGGTCACTAAGAGTCGGACTCAAGTCAATTTGGAATTGCCACAGCATCCAATTTTAGGTCTGTTGAAATTAGTAACAACAACTTTGGAATTGTACTTTGAAGGATGTTTTTCGTCTCATTTTCCTAACAATTCATTTGCTGTTCACAGAAGTTCTGGACCATGATGAACTGGAATCCTTCTCTGGGCTTTGCTGGGTCTTTCTCGCAGTGCATGGGCCTCTCTAGTTGTGCAGCACAGGCTCACGAGTGCAAGGGCTTAATTGCTCCACAGCATGTGGGATCTTAGTTCCCTGACTAGGGATTGAATCTGTGTCCTGCAATGCCAGGAGGATTCTTAACCACTGGACCACCAGGGGAGCCCCTGGAATTTTTTTTAAAAAGACAATTAGTCTTTTTATCATTTGAAAGACACAGGTGTAAAATAACATTAAAGACTGGGGAGAACAGTGATCTATTTCACCTATTGCTGCAAAAAGCCAAAGACAAAGGTGCCTGCAATTCCTGAATTTGGCAGGACCGTCGCTGGTGGCCCTTGGCAATGCCCTTTTGGGAGAATGAGGAGGCAAGTCTGCTACATGCAGCACAGTCTCTTTGAGTCTAGCCTCTAATCAGAAGGTGTTACGTTTGCAGCCTGCTCCATCGCTTAACAACTGTGAAATCACAGGCAAATGATGTGACGAAAGTTTCAGTTTCCACCATTGTAAACCAGAGACACCATTCACTTCAGATTGCTCTAAGGAGTAAATGAGAACTGAAGCGGTAAGCACAGGGCCTGACACCCCATGCATTCAATAAATGGTAGTTACCCCTTGTTTGAGAGCTCTCTCACTGAGAATGGAAGAGAGACAAGCAAAGGTTTTTAAATATTGGGAAGACTACTTCTAGGTAGTTAGACTCAGGAATTCTTCATGGATTGTGTGAACCCCTACTGCTAATCATAGTGAAAACCTGAAAATAATCGTCAACAATACAGAATTGGGGCTTCCCTGGTGGTTCAGTGGTAAAGAATCTGCCTGCCAACACAAGAGACCTGGGTTCGATCTCTGGTCTGGGAGGATCCCACATGCCACAGAGCAACGCGGCCCACAGAACACAACTATCAAGACTGTGCCCTTAGAGCCTGGGAACAGCAACTGCTGAGCCCACGAGCTACAACCACTGAAGCCAAGCACCCTAGAGTCTGTGCGCCACAAGAGAAGCCCTAGAGTTGCAACTGGAGCAGAGCCACTGCAGTCCACACCTAGAGAAAAACCTGCACAGCAGTGAAGACCCAGCACGGCCAAAATAAAACTTAAAAAAACAGGATTGCTACATAAACTCTATACAACTTTTAAAAATGTAGTAACGACTATATATGGGCTTTCCTGGTGGCTCAGTGGGAAAGAATCCACCTGCAACGCAGGAGACACAGATGGGAGTTCAATCCCTGTGTGGGGAACATCCCCTGGAGAAGGAAATGGCACCCATTCCAATACTTTTGCCTGGGAAACCCCATGGATAGTGGAGCCTGCTGGGCTGCAGTCTACGGGATCTCAAAAGAGTCAGACATGATTGAGCCACGAAACATATATGAAGTAGATAACAAGGACCTACAGTATAGCACAGGCAACTCGATACTCTATAAGGACCTATATGGGAATGAGTGGACATACGTGTAACTGATTCACTTTGCTGTACACCTGCAACTAACATAACAGTGTAAATCAACTATTCACTCAGTCGTGTTTGACTCTGCAACCCCATGGACTCCTCTGTGCATGGGATTTCCCAGGCGAGAATACTGGAGTGGGTTGCCATTCCCTTCTACTCTAATTAAAAAAAAAAAAAAAAGGTGTGGTAAAATTGTTTAATGGGGTAAAAAATGTTCACCAATAGAGTACATAAAAAGTTAAAAAGAAAGCATATTCTAATACATACAAAAAAAGGAGATAGACACAGAAAGAAAACTATAAATGGTATTAGACAGATATAAACCAAAGAGCTATTTCTTGATATATTAGTGTATTATTCTGAATGACACATTGCTACAAACTTAGAGGTTTAAAACACATTTATCATCTCATGGTTTCTGTGGAAGTGCAGTCACAGCTCAGATGGATGCTCTGCTTGGTCTCATGGGGCTGAAAGCAAGGTGTCAGGTCTCTTGTGGGTCTCAGGTGCTTCTTCCAAACCCACTGATTGTTGGCGGAATTCATTCTCTCTAGTTGTAGGACTGAGGTCTTTGTTTTCCTGCCAGTTTAAGATTTTTTTGGATGTGGACCACTTTTAAAGTCTTTATTGAATGTTACAATATTGCTTCTAGTTTATGAGTTTTTGGCCACGAGGCATGTGGGATCTTAGTTCCCCCACCAGAGATTGAACTCACACAACCTCTGCATTGGAGTCTTAACCACCAGACCACCAATGAAGTCTCCCTCAGCACATGGTGTTTGACATGGGCGTTTGCTTTTAGCCAAGCCAGCTGGAGCCCAGCTCTCCACTTTCTCTTTGGTAACCAGCCAGTGAACAGGCACCATGTATATGAGCACCCTCCCTTCATTTCGGTGCCCATCCTTGCCTTTCTTTCTTCCTGTCTTGGTACCAATATTTGTAATGCACCATCTCAAGCTGCAGTGCGTAGACTTCTATGTCTCTGTTTGAATGATTTTCAGAGTCCCTAAGACTGTAGGACACAACAGCAGTGTTTATAGAACTTTGACTATCACTGCTATTAAGAACAGTTTACATTTCTAGCTGGTAAAACATGAGCTTATAATATGAGATGCACTGATATAAATATACCATTCATTTGCTTAAATGTTGCTTGTGGCCCACAAATTGTTCTAAGCCATGAATCCATCACCTGCAGTGAACAGCACCACTTTGGAAGGGAAGTCCCAGGTCTCTGCCACTCCTTGGTTTATACAGTATGATTAGCAAGACAGCCACTTCAACACACTGAGTCTCAGACACTTGAACTAGGCTATAAGTTAAGAGGGTTCAGTTCAGTCACTCAGTCGTGTCCGACTCTTCACGACCCCATGAACCGCAGCACACAGGCCTCCCTGCCATCACCAACTCCCAGAGTCCACCCAAACCCACATCCACTGAGTCGGTGATGCCATCCAACCATCTCATCCTCTGTCGTCCCCTTCTCCAACTTTCAATCTTTCCCAGCATCAGGGTCTTTTCCAATGAGTCAGCTCTTCACATTAGGTGGCCAAAGTATTGGAGTTTCAGCTTCAACATCAGTCCTTCCAGTGAACACCCAGGACTGATGTCCTTTAGGATGGACTGGTTGGATCTCCTTGCAGTCCAAGGGACTCTCAAGAGTCTTCTCCAACACCACAGTTCAAAAGTTAGAGAGTAAGAATTGTGTTTTGGCCATCTTTGAAGTCTGCAGGATTTAAACAAAGCATATCCTCTCTAAGAAACTAAATTTCTTATTTCTCAATCTCCTGGTGTTATTTCATAGCTAGAAATAACAACAACAACAAAAATCATTTCCTCTAAACTTCAAGTATTTAGGACTCCACAGTGTCAAGACAAAACAGATGTTCAAGTCAGAAAGGCTGACTGAAGAGATGGTGGTGAGGAAGAATGTAAATCTGCTATTTGAAACACCCAGAAAACTTGAGCTACATGCAGACAGGAAGCAAATGGTGGCAGATCTATGTAAAGACCCAGAGGTGGAGTCCAAAACCATTAAGGATTCCTTTCTGAAACTGGTGTTCTCATTTGCAAAATTAGACAAATACTGGCCTTAACTGCTTTACAAACTTATGAGGATCCATTAAGAAAAAAATTTTAGGGGTTTCCCTGGTGGCTTAGTGGTAAAGAATCTGCCTGCTAATGCAGGAGACACAGGTTCAATCCCTGATCTGGAAAGATCACACGTGCTGTGGAGCAGCTAAGCCCATGTGCCGCAGCTATTGAGCCTGTGTTCTAGAGCCTGGGAACCAAAACTACGGAAGCCCACATGGCCCAGGGCCTGCTCTACAATGAGAAGCCACCCCAATGAGAAGCCCAAGCCTGCAACTAGAGAGTAGCCCCTACCCTGCCGAAACTAAAGGAAAAAAAAAAGCCTACACAGCAAGTGAGAAGAAAGTGAAGTCGCTCAGTCGTGTCCAACTCTTTGAGACCCCAAGGAGTATAGCCTGCAAGGCCCTCTGGCCATGGAATTTTCCAGACTAGAATACTGGAGTGGGTTGCCATTTCCTTCTCCAGGGGATCTTCCTGATCCAGGTGTCCAGCATTGCAGGCAGACTCTTAACCATCTGAGCCACCAGGGAAACCCTACACAGCAGGTAAGACCAAGCACAGTCAAAAAATAAATTACTTAAATCATAAAAGAAAGTTTTCATAAAGCATCATCCAAGTTTTCCTTTTGAAGACAGTGTTATGGCCAGGTGATATGGTTCAAATGACAGCCCAGGGGGCCCAATAACGTTCAAGTGGCTTTAGAAGAGTGATAGTTGAAGTCCCTGTAGGACAAGACTCTGGGGGTGCAGTGACTTTAGGGGGGAGGGCTAAGCTCTAGTTAGGCTAAGAAGAGGACCAGCTAGATGTGTCACATCTTACTAAAAGTACTAACTTAGGAAGATCATCTTGATATATCAGGGCAACCAATATTATCCCTATAAATGTTACCAACACACTTGCATTGATATACTTTTCTAAAAGGAAAGACAGTTTTAGCTAAGATGGGCATAGCCTGCAGGCTGCAGAGGGTGTCATATGCCTGCCTTTGCCAGCCTCACAGCTTTGGCATATGTATTTGGTCAGATGGGAGGTGCCCTTCTCCCCTTTAGATCTCAGCTCAGATGAGCTTTTCCTGGCCAGAGATGAGCCAGGCCTCCCACTGAAAGCTCACTTTACACCTTTATAGTACTTATCATAACTATAACAGTCCCACAAATAATCTAAGTTCCATAAAGAAAAGCACTACAAGCACAGTATCGGTGAAAAAAGAACAGGCTTGCTAAATCTCAATGAACCTCTGATTCATGCAAAACCTGATTTGGGGTGGAGGGGCTGTCTTCTTCAGTCACTTGGGGACCCCAGAATCCCTCCATCCTGTACCACCCAGTAATAGCGTGAGGGATGGAGCAGGCTTGCAGCACGTGGTCCAAGTGAGTCACACGGCACTGATTTAACTGCAAAGAAGTTTGGAAATGATTTATTATTATATTTTCTTGGCTGCACTGCATGCCATGTGGGATCCTAATCCCCCAACCAGGGATCGAAATTTGCTTTGGAAGTACAGGGTCTTAACCATTGGGCTGTCAGGAGTGTCCCAAAGTTTGGAAAGAGAGACCACAAAGATTATTTGGATGGCACGGCTCCCACCACTTCGGTGCTCACAGCACCTCAGTGCTAGCTCAGTGCTGGGAAGGACTTGAATACCTGTAAAACAAAGTTACCGTCATCTTATTAAAATGTTATCCATTAAAACAATTTTAACACAGAAGGCAAGGGCAGGGGAAGAAAGTGGGTTAAGTGCACCTGTATACATAGAAGTAAAAACAAAACCAGCCCTTTATAAGAAGGCAAATATATCCTCAGCCTTCCTTTAGACACATCTTTTTCTTAGAAATTCATCATTTTTCATTTTAGATTATGATTACTGTTGGCAAAGACAAAGTGGGTACAAGCTTTCTGTAAGTCAGTTTCTAAGTATTTGTTGAGGGCAACAAATTTTCAATTAAAAAGAAAGTAAAGCATATCACTTGAACCTAAAAACACTTGTTTGTTCAGGTACCACAGGGTGCACCTCTCCTACGCACTGGTAAGGGAGCTGTAGGTGGCACAGTAGCAAAGAAACTGCCTACCAGTGCAGGAGATGCAAGACAGGTGGGTTCCATCCCTGGGCCGGGAAGAACCCCTGGAGGAGGCAATGGCAGCCCACTGCAGTATTCTTGCCTGGAGAATCCCATGGACAGAGGAGCCTGGCAGGCTTCAGTCCATGGGGTCGCAAAGAGTTGGACACGACTGAGCACAACGTACTGTCATGAAGACCTGGTTAGTGCTGGTGCAGTAAGATCTTAGCAACGGATCTCTTCCTGTCATCTGATACGAAGATTAAGCACTAGGTTGATAAATTTTAAAGATTCTTTTCTCACTTAGAGGTTAAATCCCTTTCCTACAGGAGCCTATACAACCCTCAGAAAAGGTGTTTGAGGATTACTTAAAAACTTAGCATCTAGCTACCCAACTTGCAACAATTTAACTCAAGGGCTTCTGACAAAGCACAGGACTTCCCTGGTGGTCCATTGGTTAGGACTCTGCATTCCCAACTCCCAGCGCAGGGGGGACAGGACTGATCCCTGGTTGGGGAACTAAGATCCCGCTCATGCTGCCTGGCATGGCCAAAAGAAAACACTACAGCTGGTGAGGGAGAGATAGGGAAGCCTGGTGTGCTGCAGTCCATGAGGTTGCAAAGGGTCAGATAGCGACTGAACAACAAAAATCAGTACAAAATCTCATTATTCTAAAAGATACCACGTTTTCATTAGTAATATTTATCAAAGAGTGGCAAAAAAATAGGTTTGTAACAATGCATTTCCTACTAATATCTGTACACCTGTGTATCAATTTTAAAAGCTCAAGTTTATTATGTTTGTTCATCAATTTATTGATCACTTTACAATTTACTGTTTACATGATTTCCTTGAATAGGGGTGCCTGGGAAGTACTTTTAATAACAGTTCCTTTAGACAGACAGATGAGTTCAACATGGGACTGGCTATGATGCTGTGCCAACAGGAGCACTCGAAATTTCAGTAGCTCTTCACCCTGTACACAGCTGGGTCCCATGTCCCTTAGAAGCGAGCTAAATGTCCCACTCCACCTCTCTTCCTCGTACAGAACCACCACTTCCTTGGAATATTATCCATCACCTTAGAAAATCGGAGAATGAAGAAAACCATGGGCTGGATCTTAAACCTGGAGGTGACATCGTGTCCCTTCCGCTTGCATTTCCCCAGCCCATGAAAGATAGATGCACTTTGCAACTGTACCTCGCACCCAGAAAGCAGACTTGACTCCAAGAGCACAACCAAAAGGCCGCGTACAAATACCTTTGTTGATGGCATCCCTCCTCCCTCCCCCATACATTCAGCTGTATTTCTTCCCTCCAACCTTTTAATAAGCACACAGAAAAAGTTCTCTCTCGGCGCAGGCAGGGACAGGGCAGCAACAAGAATGAAGGGCTGGCTTATACATAAATTTCCACCATCTTTTCCACAAAGACACAAAGAAAAACTGCTCCAGACATCAACCCACCTGAACTCCAGCTATTACCACCACCTGGGTCATGCCCAGGCCATTCTCCCCACCATGGACCAACATGCCAACAAGGCAGCTACTGATGAGCCTCTTCCTACTTTTTGGACACCAAAAACTGGAGGTTTAAGTCTCCCTCTGCCCCCCCAGATCCCCACCACTTCCACCTCACCTCCGAGGCTCTCTAGCATCCCTCTGGGAGTATGTGTGGTCCCCAGCAAGGCCTCATCAGTATGAACTCTGAGTACTTTGGGAAGGGAGCAGCTTCAGCTGAAGATCCACCAGAAGGGAGCTTACAGAAACAGACTCCTCAGTGGATCTCCAGCTACAATCAGGACTACAGTTAAGTCACCATCACACAATTCCTAGACGGGGAAACATTTTCAAATTGCATGGATTATTAGTATAGGCAATACAATTGTTTACTCTTATAGATATTAAACTATTTTACAAATAAGCACTGTAAAAGGTGTTCCATGGGAATGGTGGAAGGGTTATTAATTAAAAAAATTCATATAGGGAATTCCCTGGCAGTCCAGTGGTTAGGACTACACACTTTCACTGCTGAAGGTCCTTGGCTAAGAAACTAGGATCTCGAGAGCGGCAAGATATGGTAAAAAAGGAAAAATAACAGAATTAGGAACAAAAACACCATTATTTGTGGATCCGAGGCAAGTTCAACCACCAGAGGACGGCAGCAGACACTGACAGTGCCTCTGGCCAATCAAGGAGGCCTAAGGGTTAGTCTTGCAAATTTTAAAATACAAAACAGTTTGTAAGGAAGTCCTCTATCTCTCAAACACTTCTCAGTAGGCTAGATATTTTAGGAGGGATGTCAACTTTTCTCAGTGAAACTATGTCCACAGAAATCTGACTCGTGGATGAACGGATCCAAGGGGCAATGTGAGAAACAAGTAGCACACTCTGACGTCTGCACATTTCAGGACGGCCCATTACACAAAACAGGAAGCCAAAGCATGGGGTTTAAAAATTGTTTTATTTGGGAAAAGTGCGTCTTACAAAAGGGCAGCTGCAAAATACAGAGACCTCTGTAACAATTACTGTTTTGATTTTATCTTTTTTCTTTAAGTGAAAAGAATGAATGATATCCGAGGCATCAGAGCAGTAGATGGACACATCCGGGGCACCTCCAAATTATTTTCAGGAAAGAGCAACAAAACGCAAAGCTAAAATTTCCAATCGAGGAATTCTTCTAACAATTTAACATTAGCTTATTTGTGGATTACCATCCCCTGTTTCCCCTTTTAGTGGAAAAGCCTGACTTACTATACTGCCAACCAATGACTCCATGATAGGAAACGCTTTAGAATGTAGTTCTGAATCTCATCGTTTAGCTACAAAGCCTGGGGATGGAATGAGGCAAATACCCACAGAAAAGGAACACGAAAACCTGACAAGAAATGCCTCAAATGAGGACAAAAGTTTGTCAAAAAGTGCCTGGACTGAGAAGTCTAGGAGATCATACATTAAACACAACTGTGGACCCAAGCCCTAGGCTGTGTTAATACATGGGATAACCAGATAGTTTGCACTTCTATGGCTAAGCCCATTTCTCTATTTATACAGACAGAGCTAGCACTGCTCAGCTACCAATAAACTGCTTTGTCCTTTAAGATCTATTTGCCACACGAGGCTGAAACCACTAAACTGAGTTTTTTCGCTAAGGCTACAACACTGCGTCTATGCAGGGATGGGAAGCTTGTCACGCACTCACACTCACATATCCCAAGTCCATCAGCCTTGGGGAGTCAGCTTCCAACTCTGCATCATTTTCTTCCCCTCCCATCTTTTTATATGGGTTCTTGCACAATTTTCCTATCACGCTAAAGACAGTAAAAATCTCAAATACATTCACACCTGGTTCTGGTTACCCAGTAGTAGTATTACTTGTGTGCAATGAAACAGAGACCAAAACCACAGGACAAGTGCACAGAGCAGGGGTGACAGGACAGGGACCAGACAGAGAACACAGATGTGCAGATTTTACCAGAAACCAAGTACCCACCTCCCAGGTCTAGAGCAGGAGGAGGCTACTTGCTACAGTTCAGCTCCTTCACCCATCACCCTACTTCCTGGACCCCCAAAGCAGGGGCCAGTGCTGATACTTCTGAACCCGGGGTCCCCCAAAATGAGCCCTGGAAACCCAGGAACGCTCCCCTAGAACCGTGTGGATCTGGTGGAAAAACGTGACGCAACAAACCTACGCTAACTGTCTGACAGTTAAATTCATGTTACAAAATAACTAACTTTCAGATTTATTTTTGTAACTTTTTCAAACAGAGAAAACAACATACTCCTTGGGGAAAGGTGAGGGGTTGAGAAGACAAGCCCTGGGTAAAAACGATTACGACAGCACCTGGAGTTGAGAGGCCTGCCTAGGAGAGCGGCCCGGGCACGGCCGCCGCCCCCCGAGGCCCGCTGCTGTCTGGGGCTCGGCAGACCAGTTCAGGCGCCCCGCCGAGCTGCTATAGATCCAAGTCATAAAAATCTTCCAGCTCATCATGGAACAAGTCCCACTCGTCTTCAGAGTCTGTCAGGTCGTCGTCCCCACCTGCAGCCAAAAGCATAAGCAACATCTCGCCCAGCTCAAAGGTGACAACCTCCTCTTCGTCGTCAAAAGGGTTGCCGTTCTCTCGTTCCTCGATGAGCTCCCAGAAGTGGTTCCTTCGTTGGGCCTGTAAAAAACAAGGCCGTGATAGGGGTGGCACTGCCGGGCAGCATCTTCTAGTCTGTGGTTTCTAAGGCAAAACGTCCAGCACACCAGAGGGCATGACGAACCAAGACTTCTGTTTTAGGGTTTCGACTTTTACCAAGGCCTCCCCGCCGGTTACTTGGCACACCGTTTAGTCTAGAGCCTTAAGCGTTCTAGCTTTTCCTCTCATAGCCCTCCCGGTTTGCTGAGGTTGGTCTCCTCCTTTAATCCTCTAGTCTCTCGCTCCTAGACCTGGGTCTTCGCCTTCCCCTGCCCCTATCTGTGCGGGCCTCAGACTCAGCGTGTGGTTATTTCCCCTCCTTTAAAAGAACAGTGAGAGTTACCCGGTATCTGCTTGATGTTCCCACTTTCTGTCTCTGTGGCTCCTCTCTACGGCCATCAGGGTACGCATGCTTGTAAAAACAGTTCCCTCCAAATGGGCAGCTCCCACGGCCTTCATCAAAATACCTGCACGCCTTGTTGCTGGAAAGGAAAATATCGCAACCCTTATTCACGGTGGATTTCAGGTCTGTATTCGACTATCATCCAGGGTTTCTTTAAAATGGGGAAGGAATAGAACTGGTATGTCTGTTAACAGCCCTCCCCAAGGTGTGTTCTTAAACATGTGTGTGCTACCGCATGAAAACACTGACTAGAACCAGAAACCGTTCAAGTCGAGCTGTTTAACAGCCCTAGAATCGCAGATCCAGCAGAGAGAGAACCTTCGAGAAGGCCCACACACAAGAATACAGTAGGACAACTATGACACAGACTCGGGATAAGGCAGACCCCATTCCTGGGGCGTCAGCCATACCAGCAGTGCAGGCTTCATTGTAACACAGCCCCTGGGCGTGCACCCCAGCGACTGTGTTACAGCAAGATACACACCGGTGAACGTCATCAGGGGTGACAAACCGTACTGGGAAGTAAAAGAAAGGGTAGGAAGGAGGTAGGAGTGTATAATGCAGCAGTTTCTTTTCAAAGTGAGCCCAAGCGACACGTTGGGATCTTAGCTTGAGAAAAGGCTGCAGTGCTCATACCTCATTGCCTCCTTGTATTTCTGAATGAGTTTCTGCTTCTCTTCTTTTTCCTCCACCCAGTACTCACTTGGAATGACAAAGTTAGATGTGATCCGGCATTCTGGGCAGGACCTGGGAAACAATGAACAGGCTGCAATGCAAATTCCCCTTTACAGGCCCACTCTCCTTCAAGGACACACCCTGGTGTGTCACCTCCAGATTTAAAGACTTAACTGAAAGGCAAATGGGCACTTTCTGCAAGGGTTCCACACAACTGACCATTTCCTTTTTTTGTAAGTTCAACTCAATGGCTAGCCAGTACATTAAAAAAAAAATAACTTTAGGTTAAAAGAAAACAACAACAAAAAGAAGACATTTCACACAGACTCCTTTTTCTTTCGTTTAAATAAATTTATTTCTTGTAACTTTGCTCTGTTTAGATTATGTAGTTTTTGTTCAGTTATGAGAACAATTTTTTAAAGGATGGTGGATTATTGGCTAGCTTAATGGATGGAATAGGAAAGTGGAAAATGTAAAATGCCAGGAAACATACATTCAGAGCTAGATACGCTTCTTCTCTGAGCCTAAACTGGCTAATCCATTAAACACAATCTCCTCAGAAAAAAGCACGAAGATTCTACTAACTGATACATAGGGTTTTCCTCGTCCAAATAAAAGTAGATATCCCAACTAATCTAGAAGCTAGCTGAAATACAAAGAAGAACTCCCAGTTAGAAGAGTACCCCAGTTTCGAGATAAAATGCATGCATTTAAATGCGGTCCATCTGGCTGAAAGTTGGCACAAGATACTGAATTCCTCCCCAAAACAGAAAGCACAAACGGAGATTGGGGAGGAGTCTCACTTTATGATCTTGCTCTCAAATTGCTTAGCACTCCTCCACTTGCGAATACACTTGAGACAGTAGGTGTGGTTGCAGTTGGAGAGGATCCCGAAGCGGCGCTCACTGGGGTTGGCTTTCTCGTAGACCACCTCCATGCAGATGCCACACACCATGTCCTTGCTGCGCTGCACCGCGAACGAGAGTTCCATGTCCTTCTCGTGGGCCTCGATGCAGGACTAGAGGGTGGACAAAGAGGTGCAGTCAGGCTGAGGAGTCACGACAGGCCGCTAGGAACTCCTGTTCGGGGAGTCAAACAGCCAACTGAAATGAGAACTATTCCCAATATGACATCAGAAACAGCTTTGTCTACCAGGTGGTACAGGTGTGCTGACCGAGGGACTTCACGATCCTGTCAAGCCAAACTCTGAGGACTCAACTTCTAGAACTAAAGAATTACCTAGTTTTCTCTATCCTGCAACTCAACCCTTGCAGTTACCCACATTACAGGCTGTTTTTCATATTGCTGATGTACTCGTTTCTAGATGGAAAATGTAATTAGGATTAAGACTCTAATTTGCCACCTGTCAGAAAATAAGAGTGAAGGAAACTAACATTTATTAGGTGACAATTATATGCCAGGCATGTAAGTTTCACATTCAAAACAAAACAGTACTGAGATGTATAATTCCATACCATATAATGCATTCACTCAAAGTGTACAATGAAATGGTTTTCAGTACATGCAGAGTTGTACAAACATCACCACAATCTGTATCAGGACATTTTCATTTCCCCAGAGAAACTCCAAATCTACAGTAGTCACTTCCCCTGAACACCCTCAGTCCTAGGCAACAACCCATCTGTGGATATGCTTATTCAGGGCATTTCATAAAAAATATGTGGTCGTTTGGGACTGGTTTTGCTCACTTGACTACATTTTCAAGGTTATCTATGTTGTAGAATACATGACTTTCACCTCTCTTTATTGCTGGGTAATATTCCATCGTATGGAGAGACCAGTTACTTTTTCCATTTATCAGACTACAGATACTTTGGTTGTTTCCACTTTGGAGCCATTATGAATAATGCTATGAACACTCATGTACACATTTCTGTGTGGACATCACATACCTTTTATTTTAAATGAGGTATAATTGACATAACATTATACTACACATATTTTATTCTATAAAAACATGCTAATTATTATACCATGCTTCACCCCCACCCTCATAACCAAATTAATTTTTATTAAACAGAGATGATTATGATTAGAAGCAAAACTTCCTCTAATCAGGTTTGCAATACAGTATACTCACAAACAAACACAAATGGGCTTAAGACCATAGTCTGAAACCGTCTGCTAATGAGAATGTAAAATGGTAGTCACTGGGAAGAAGTTACTCAAAATATTAAGCACAGAGTTACCATATGACCTAGCAACCTTATTTTAAGGTAATTAAAAATGTATGTCCACAAAACTTTATATGTGAGTGTTCAGGGGATTAGTCTTAATGGGCAAAAGGTGAAACAACCCAAATAGAAAAACAGAATGTCACACAGCTGTCCAGAGGATTATCATGCAGCCGTGAAAAGGACTAAAGTACTGACACACACTAAACCATGAACAAACCCTGAAAACAGTGTGCTGTTTTAGCCGGTCACAAAAGGCCACATAGGATTCCATTCACAGGGAATCCCCGTAACAAACAAAAAAATCCATGGAGACAGAAAGTAAATGAGTTGTTGCCAGAACCTGCAGGAAGGATAGAATGGAGACTAAAGGAGTTAATGAGTATTAAGTCTCTTTTCTGAGAATGAGAATGTCCTAGAGAATAGTGGTCATGGCTGAACTACTACGCAACTGTATTAAAAACCAATGAATTATGCATTTTAGAAGAGTAAGCTGTATGGAACTTGAATTTCAGAAAAGCTATTGTTTTAAAAAAAAAGGAAAGCAAAAGGGTAGGGGGACGGGGAAGCCCATAATCTGAGGTTCTAGCCCATAATCTGTTCCTGATAAAACAGTCAAGAAGGCCAGGAAGGGAAACACTGTTTAACCACCTGACTCCCCCAGAGTCTCTGACAGGAGCCGACAGTGCTGTGAAAGGGCAAAGACAGTTCTCACGCCCGCTGGCGTGCGTGCTTCCTTCGACTCACTTTTATATGCTGGGACCGCTGGGCGGCATCCACGGGGTGGAGGACCTGCAGCCCGCACATGTCGCAGGCGTCTCCGTGCAGGTACGCGCAGTTCTCCCCGTAGCGGCACTCCCCCACCGCGGCGTAGGGGCAGAGCTGCTTCTTGGTCTCCGCTGCACTTTGCTCCTTCTCTGCGTCTTCCATGGTCACGGAGCCCTGCAGGGGGGCTTCAGCGGAGGAAGGGGCAGCTGCAAAATGTTTAAGAGGATGGTAAAGGGCCATGGCGGTTAAAGTAGATACATGAACTAGTCTCGCTAAAGAGGAAAAAAAGAACTTAAGAGAAACTCCAAAATAGTCTATTAAAACTAATCCCCCCACTCTTGAAAGAAATGAATGTCTTTTGCTACTAATATTTCCAAGATTAGCCTTGTTTAAAAAAAAAAAAAGCTTTAAAAAAAAAGTTTTTGAATGTATTTCAACTGTACTGATTAAAGAAGATAAACATCCATTTTTCAAAACATTCTAAATTCACTACCATTCAAAGTCAAGAAGTTTCTTTTGCTTCATCTGTGTTTTTTTTTTTTAAGGTGACCTAATTTAAGAATATTTAGACTAGGCTAAATATGAAAATTGGAAGCAGGAAAGTTGTGAAAACTCAGCTAATTGATAAAACACTCTCCAGCCTTCTCTTTTTTTTCTTCAAAGATACTCACTCCGGCCACAGTAGGGCTGCCCCGGAACAAACTCGATGGCATTCACCCAGTCTTCTGAACCGGCTCCTACAGTTGCAAAGTTTGAATTTCTTGACTCAGCTTCGCCCGTATTCATATCAACTGATGAGAGACTCGAGGAAGCAGCAGGGGATGACTTTGCAGTTAGATCTGTAGCAGTTGCTTCTTCCTGTTTTAGTGGCTTGCTATGTTCATATCTTAAAAAGAAAGGAAAATTTAGAGTCAGCCATCACTGTCTAACTAGAAGCCTCTAGATGGAATATACGTTCCCAATCCTGTCCTTGGCTTCTTTCCAAATTACTGTGCCTATGAATCACGTGGGAAATTGTTAAAAGGCAGATACCTAATTTCTGAGTCTGGAGTATAGCCCCTAATTTTGCATGTCTCTGACAAGCCCCCGCATGATGCCAATGCCACTGGTCCAGGGGCCAGTTTGAACAGCAAGGCCATACAGATCCAGGGCTCTACCGGTCAAACCGCCAATGTCACAGCTATTTCAGTCTGTAACTGTAGTTCCAAAGCAGCCATGGCATTATCTAAACACCTGTGCATGATTGTGTTCCAATAAAACTTAACAAAACCAGCATCCAGTCACATGTACCCTACAGGCCATAGTTCACCCACCCCTGCTGCAGACCATCTATTACCCCTCAAATTCCATTTTCATTAGGAGTTTCAGGAGTTGACAATCTTTTGTTACCATGGCAACTCTGCTAAAAAAAAAGACTATGCAGCCAAAACTGACTGATTAAGCTAAGCAAGGCTGACACTCAAATCCAACAAGTAAAAAGGTGGACCATTTTATCAACACATAAATTAAAATGCTCCCAATATTAAAAGGGACAAACAGTATTTATAAAATATATACAATGTGTATTTCCTTTTCTCCTACATCCATCTACCTACCTCCTTTTCTAAACTCTTACCCTGTGCATTTCCTGACTCCTTGTCATCTGTAAAATCATCATTGAACCTCATCTCCAAATACAGAAAAAAACTAATTTCCCTTAAGAAGCACCTTGCTTCCTGAGAAAATCCTCACAATTCTTAGAATATTTTAGGCTGTGAGATTCACTCAGACACAAGAAATTAATGATGAATGTAGCATTGGGTTGCCCAAGTTCATCTCGGTTTTTCCATAGCATCTTACAGAAAACTGTGAACCAACTTTTTGGCTAATCCAATCCATAAACTGTTAAAAGGTATAGTATGTATCTAGCGGTTCTTGAAATTAATTAACTCACTGGCAATACTAACCATGGGTCATCTGTGTATACATCTACAAGATAAAACATTCTAACCATGGGTCATCTGTGTATACATCTACAAGATAAAACATTCTAACTAAAGACTGCTCTTTAACATGGCAAACATTTGCTGAGCTGGTTTTTATCATTATCTCACACCCTATTTCAACCTTTCAGCATTAGGTAACCTACTTAGAGTATCTTGGTATAAGCCACAAAAACCCAGTGCATTTATTCAAGGCTGGAGTTATGCAAGCTAAAGATCACAAATATGCTTTTTCACTTGGACAGTCTCACTTCATCATCAAAAATATATTACAGATGACGTGTTAAGTCATGTTCTAGCTCTAATGTGACTAAAGCTGCCCTGTAAAACAGAGCAGCCATTAGCTGTATCTAATTATTTACACTTACATTCAAAACTCAGTTCCTTGGTCCTTGCATTAGCTACATTTCCAAGTGTTCAGTGGTCACACACAGCTAGCAGTTTCTTTTTTGGGCAGCAGATAGGAAGCATTCATGTTACCATACAAAGTTCTACTGAACAGCATTGTTGTTCATTGAGGTTTCAGAGCTTTAGGGAACCTTAGAAATCTAGTCCCCAGGCTTCACATTTTAATTACTCTCGCAGCCTTTAACTTAGAAAAGAACTCAGGTTTGGGAATTAAGATGCCAGCTTCACCAATGAAGACAGCCTTGAGGGCTTTGAGGAAGTTTTAAAGGATTAAGTAAAACTTTAAGATGCGTAAAGGGTCTAAGAACTAGTTTCAATGCCCATATTTTAGTTTCTGTTCTTTCTCCTTTGCCATATTCATTTGAAGAATTTCAGGGTAAATGACTCAAATATCTACTCAAAAAACATAATTAGAATGCTCATCATCTATCAAATTGCAAATACGACAAAGCTGGGTTTTTTAATATTTATTTGGCTGAGCTGGGTCTTAGCTGCAGCATGTGGGAACTAGTTTCCTAACCAGGGATAGACCCAGGTGGCTCCTGCACTGGGAGTGAGAAGTCTTTGACACTGGACCACTAGCAAGTCCCACTACCAAGTTTTTCGAAAGGACTGCATTTTAAGGTAAATTTATCAAGGAATCAACAAGGTATAATATTTTTGATAGCATAGAATATTAGCAAGAAGGTTCACATCTGTAAATAGTGCAGAATAGATCTGTATAAAATATACTTCTGAAGTAAAAATTTGTGAGTAAGCACCATGAAAGACAGACCACAAGAAAGATAAGTTAAGAAAGAAAAAGCAAGACTCCTATTCTGAAAGGAATTTGCTAAAAGCTAATGGTTCAGTGAAGCAGAGAGCTCTTCTTAGAATAGGAACTGGCTAACTATAGGCCTCAGGTCGATCCCAGCTGGAGCTAGGAATGGTTTTGGCATTTTTAAATGTTGGGGAAAAAAGATCGTTTTATGACATGAAATTAAATTTCAGTGTCCCAAAATAAAGTTTCATTGGAACCTAGCCACACTATTAGCTTACGTATTATCTAGGGTTGTTTTTGTGCTACAAGAGACCATATGGCCTGCCTAGCTAAAAATATTAATTCTCCAGCCCCATACTGCAAGTCTGCCAGCCCTGGCTAATCATAGCTACTGGATTCACAGTCATGACAGTGGCTCTGTTAACATTATTAAATTAATTCTTTAATGAATTATCACAAAATTACTGATCCTTTTTAGCCAAAGTGTTGAATGGGGGATTAATGCTGAGACAACACTGAAACCAATATTGTGTTTTCCTTTCCTATCTTGCAAAGAGTTCTCTGATACAGTTTCCAGTGAAGGAAGTTTGTTTAATTTTTCTTCTACACAAAAGAACACTTCTTCATCTTGTTGGCTTGCAACGCCCACCACCCCAACCTTGTGAGGTTTGATATCTGCCTTTTAAAATTTTAATGTTATAGGATTCAATATGTCTACATTGAAAAACTATTACAAAGGGGAATTCCCTGGCAGTCCAATGGTTAAGACTCCATGCTTCTACTGCAGGGAGCAAGGGTTCATTCCTTGGTAGGGGAACTAAGACCTCTCATGCTGTGCAGTCAAAACAAACAAAAACCCTCCAAATGAAACAAGATCTACCATAACCATAGTTGTTAAAGAAGGCGATCCTGTCCCTTTCCCAGTGGGTATTTAGAAACAATGACTGGGAGTTCTGTGGCACTTACTAAGGACACTAAAGGAAATCAACCCTGAATATTCATTGGAAGGACTGATGCTGAAATCCAATACTTTGGCCACCTGATGTGAAGAGCCAGCTCATTGGAAAAGACCCTGATGCTGGGAAAGAAGGAAGGCAAAAGGAGAAGGGGGTGGCAGAGGATGAGATGGTTAGATAGCATCACTAACTCTATGGACATGAAATTGAGCAAGCTCCAGTAGATGGCAAAGGACAGGGAGGCCTGCTTTGCTGCAGTTCATCGGGTCACAGAGTTGGACATGACTGAGAGACTGAACAACAAGGATGCTAGATCTTGGACAACAGTCCTGAGCAACAAAGAACTGGCCTCATTAAATAACAGGGCCTCGTCATGCAAAACGAATACAGCAACACTTCTAAACTGTTGAAAATAGGGTATCATCTTTCATTTATTAACTACTGCCTTCATGAGGAGTTAAATTATTTGAAATCCCTGGACACTGGTCAGGTTGTACAACAAGATCCCTACATAAGAGATATTTTCCCCACCTCAATGAGAAGTTCTTACCTTGCATGTATTGAAGTATTTATTTCATCTATTAAAATGTTATATTTCTCAAAAAAACAAACAAACAAAAAACCCTACATATTAAGAGTAAAAAGTAGGCTTAATCTTCCAAGTTAGTTTTTAGTAAGGAAAGATCCTGGAACAAGCCCATAAGATTTCTTCCTTAGCTACTCTATAATCAAGCTCTTACTAATCACCTGTATCAGCCAGTCCAAAACCACTGTCACCAAAAGTCCCTCTCAGGCAGACTATTAGTAGGTTTCTCTAATTCCTTTCACTTTATCCTAAGAGCTCTAAAGCCAGCTCAAATCAGGATCATTCTCCCTAAAAGGGAGCTGTATACCCTTACTAAAAAGAAAACTAAAATTGTCTCCTACGAGGAAGCCCACTCTAAATGTAGGGTTATGCGGAAGATGGGCTTCTATACTGTTGTCCCAAGGAGAACACAGAATGCTGTTGGGACGGGCAGAGGTCCCTGAAAAATTAGCTGATTTAACACTGATTTAGGTCAGATTTCTTCACTTAACCTTATTTCCCTAACATTTCAGCTCTATGGTCCAATTGGAGGGGTACCTCTTATGAAATAAGAGGCTCATCTGTTACCAGCCATACTCATCCACAGTCTATATTATATCGCTCTGCTCAGCACACCTCAGAGTCCATCTCCACTCTCACCCATGTTCAATTCCTCTCTCTCTATAGTTGATAAGGTCTCTCAACTGACTGCCTAGTCAAGGAACACAACTGCCCTACAATTAAGTTGGACCATCCTACTACAAAGGAACAATCACTCATTTCTGGTAGGATGGATTTTTAACACTTTTGCCTTCTTTAATACTGTGACTACAAAACACATATCTGGGTTATTTAGTTTTAGTTTTTTTTTCTTTTTGAGGAGTGTCATTCTATCATTTTTTTTCCTTTCCAGCAAAACTGCAAAAATTTAGAAGAGGGCAAAATGACGGACCACATGGAAAGAATCTTTTCCTTTTTCTCTCCTCTTAATTAGATTTTCTAGTAAAAAAGATGTGAGGTAACCTAGTATCAATATTCTGCTCATCAATAATCTCTTAGTCTTTTGAACTCTAAGCATTTGAACCCCAATAGCTGACACAATTATTTTCTGCTAAAACTGGATATGACATTGTCAAAAGATCTTATCTAGTGATGATCCTCCCTTCAACAGGTGGAGCCCAATTTCTTTCCCCTTGTACATGGGCTGGACTTAGTAACTCACTTGTAATAAACAGAATATAGTGGAAGTGACAGCCTGCAACTTCTGAAACTAGGTCATAAACAGGCATTGTTGCTTCGTCCCTGACGTTTCTCTTGAATCACTTACTCTGGGCACAAGTTAGTGGGAGGACGCTAAAGCAGCCCTAGGGAAATGTTCACCAAGCAAGAAACCAAGATACATCAGTGAGCCATCTTCAAAGTGGTCCTCTAGCCCCCATTCAAGACTTGCAGAATATGGCAGATGCCGGCAGCCCTGCTGGAATCTTGGCTGCGATTTCTTGAGAGCCTGAGCTAGGACCTCTCACCAAGCTAAGCCACTCCCAGATTCCAGACCTCAGCAACCATGAGACAATAAATATCTACTGTTTTCAAGCTGCTAAATTTCAGGGTAATTTCTTTAACATCAATAGAAAACGAATCCTCCTAGGTATTTTGTAAACTAGCTCTACCCAGTGGCTAGCAGAACCCACTGCCGCTGAATTACAATTTGACAGGACTATGGTACCAATGCAATGAAGAAGGATAGAGTACTTAGTAACTGACCTCTCTTGGTTCGCCACCATTCTAGGAAACCAGAGACACTGCTAAAGCATTTTCCATAATGTCAGCTTATAATTTAGTCTTGCAAGCTCAGGTGGTTTAGGGAAGTTTAGTTGGAATGACAAGCCCTCTTCAGTAGTAACCTAATACACTGTCCCAAATGCCTACGATCCCACTTTCTCTCCATAATGGAATCTAATGGAGAACCGAAACCAGTCCTAACTGGTCAAACACGCACCTTGTTCTTGGTTCTTGAAGAGGAAATACCATTAACAAACACACCTTCACCACACCTTTTCCCTAGGTTTGCCCAACATGCTCCTCAGGCACTACTCAAACTTAGGACTATATTACAAACTCATTTTGTAAATGTAATAATACATTCTTTCCAAGTGAGAGGTCTATCTATCAGAGAGATGAGATATCTATCAGAATTGCTAACATTCTTAAGGAACACTTTTTAAAGCACTATTCAGGGAATTCCCTGACAGTCCTGTGGTTAGGACTTAGTGCTTACACTGCCATGGCCCACATTCAATCCCTGGTCAGAGAACTAAGATCCTACAAGCCACAGAGCAGTACTACTTTAAATCGATTATTTACACTGTTGGAATTTCATGTTTTATTCTCAGTTTTTTCTCCCAACCTCTCCATCCACCCCGAACAAAACTAAACTGGAAACAAACTCTTACCTGCAGCGGTCTCCATAAATACAGTACCCTCGCTGAAAATACTTGCACACTACACCATACGGACTGTCAGAGAGGTCGTGTGAGTAGCGACAGTTATCTCCTTCCTTACAAACCCCATGCATGAAATACCTGTGAGACAAAGAACCACAAGTTGGATTACAAGCCAGTACTCAATTCATGATTGATACATTCTTTTTTATTATTATTATTATGTATCTTGGTCGCACTGGGTCTTTGGTGCAGTGTGCGGGCTTAGATCTGGCATGAGAGACCTTAGTTCACCAACCAGACATTGAACCTGGGCCCCCTGCACTGGAAGCATGGAGTCTCATCCGCTGCTAAGTCCTCATGGCCAATATATTCCACCACTAACACACAGAGCACTAACTCTATACTAGTAATATGTTCTTTTATATTGTTTGTACACAAACAGGAGAAGTGAACACAAAGATAGCTGAACTAGACCACATGATCATAAAATTACCTATAATGGTACCACAGGAAGGCTGCCTGTTGACAGAGGCACCAATTTAGATTTAAACTTTGAGGTCATCCTTAATCTTGTCTCTACAGGTTGTCTGACCTCTGCTCTCAATTTATAGTCCTATAGATAGCTTTTCTTGTTTTCCACTAACTTTAGTCACAATCTTTATCTGCAGCTTTATCTATAAAAAAAGACTAAACAATGTAAACCAGAACAGATCAGACTACTACATGTTTCAATTCTTTGAGAAACCATTTTAATTCTTTTAAAGCCACATGTGAAAACACAAGTAACATTTGTTGCAAAGGTATCAGTTCAGTTCAGTTCAGTCCCTCAGTTGTATCCGATTCTGAGACCCCATGAACAGCAGCACGCCAGGCCTCCCTGTCCATCACCAACTCCTGGAGTCCACCCAAACCCATGTCCATCGAGTCGGTGATGCCATCCAGCCATCTCATCCTCTGTTGTCCCCTTCTCCTGCCCTCAAAATTTCCCAGCATCAGGGTCTTTTCAAATGAGTCAGCTCTTCACATCAGGTGGCCAAAGTATTGGAGTTTCAGCTTCAACAAAGGTATGGGCAAAGGGAAATCACTTCTGTCCTTCATTTAGCAGACTCTTGTTCCTCTGCCTTACAGGAGAACATGTGTACCTAACTAGAAATTTCCCAAAACCGAGTTTGACTCAGTTTCTAAGAAGACTTGGGGATTTGCTTTGTTGTTGTTCTGTCACTAAGTCATGTCCAACTCTTTGCAACCCCGTGGACTACAGCACACCAGGCTCCCCCGTCTTCCACTATCTCCTGCAGTTTGCTCAAATTCACATCCATTGAGTCGGTGATAACATCTAAACATCTCATCCTCTGCCATCCCCTTCTTTTGCCTTCCATCTTTCCCAGCATCAGGGTCTTTCCCAATGACTCAGCTCTTCCCATCAGGTGGCCAAAGTACCGGAGCTTCAACTAGAAATGCAGTTTTGGATACCTTCCCTTAGACCTACTAAATTTCTGCCAGGGCTAAGCAGAAATCTGAAGTAACTGAGCAGATCCGGGAAGTGATAAGGGTCTTATTTTTTGTAGATAAACTCTGTCAAGCAGAACCACTACCACCCCCTCCACCCTCCCCCTTGTCATCTCATCACCGACTTTAGTCTCTTTCTCTTGAACAAAGTTATGAAGATTTAATTCTGGCAAGTCATAACTGCCCCAAATATGCATTCATGTACAGCTGGTATGCGCTTCCCATGCGGCTCAGTGGTAAGTGGTCAAGAATCGACCTGCCAGTGTAGGAGACACTCTGGATCAGGAAGATACCCTACCTGGAGTAGGAAATGGCAACCCATTCCAATATTCTTGCCGGGAAAAGCAAATGACAGAGGAGCCTGGTAGGTACAGTCCATGGGCTCACAAGAGTCGGAGAAGAGTCGGACAACATAGCTGGTACAGAGTAAGGGAAAGTGCCTAATTCCTAGGTTTAAGTGTCAGTTATCTACAGATGGAAGGTAGAATAGCAGTAAGCACCTCACCTGTCCACTGGATTGAATGATATATAGAAGAGAGATTCAGTCGTATTTACTTAAAGGAGCCTTGAAGAAGGCAGCTTCAAATTGAAATGTGAAAGGTTCTATTCAGATTACTGGCAAATAGATACCTTCTATGTAAAGGTAGAAAGAAAAAAAAAAAGTTACATCTTGATAGGAAGAGCTGTAATTAGCAAGATCCAAAGTGCTCAAGGGTTTCCTGTCCATAACAAAATATAAGACTACAGTAGCAGGAAGTCAAATTCTAATTGTAATTAACCTAACTTCAGCTGTTTTCAGGCTTAACAATCTAACAAGGTCTGAACTTTTGCACAACTATAGGGCAACTTTCTGCAAGCTTTGAAGCTGTCTGAGCACCACCTACACAAATCTTGGTTTCCCCTGAGATTTAAAACTTAAAAATAAAAAAATGAGCACGTGTTCAGTAAGTAGCAGTTGTATAATATAGTTTTTGCTGGTACTCATTCATTTCCACATCTCTCCTCTGTCCCAGCAAGCAAACACCCTGACTACATTTGTTTCCTAGGTACACACTTAACCAATCAGTTAAAGACTAAGGCAACCAACAGAGACCTGGATGCCACACCATAAGATTTTAAGCAACTAGAGTAATTTAGCCAGGAGAAGACAAAGGACTATTCCTGGCAAAGTAAATATATGTGGGAAATTACATCACAAACCTGATTCAGTGTAAGGACTGAGAACTAGGACTATTCAGCGATGGCATAAGCTCCTGAGACCCAGAACTAGCAGCACCGAAGGAACTCAAGCAGACACAAAACCACCTGATACTGTGACATCAACAGAAACACTAGAATACAAGCCCTAACTAGTTACTGCCAAATACTAAGCATTATTTTACAGGGGCGTTTGGTACATACCGTCTGGGTTTCTGGTTTGTTTTTCGTGCCTTCTGTCTCTCAGTCTTCACAGTGATATCCCTCCTTGCCAACCCATCTCTATGTCTAAGAGATTATGACATGATAGTGTAAGTTACAACAGAAGAGGAAAAAATGTTAACTCTTCCAAGAATTTCTCCCATTACAAAACCAGTCAAGACACAAGCACTTTTCTTTTTTTAAATGCCACCACCAAAAGCCATCATCCACATTCTTCTTGAGCCACTGTCCAGGCTGAGCTTGTCTTTGTTTTAAAGGCTGGGCCACAGGATTTCTAAGCTTCCTTCCGCCTTGAAAATTCTATGATGCCAACTAGACATTGTCTGGTAATAAAGACAAATACAACTGACCTGACTGCTGTACCCTTTGGAAACCTATAAACACTTTTACCAAGATACATACAAGAAACCCCAACAGCTTGTGAGGGTACAAGAGAACCAAACAAGACCCTCAAAGTGCTTATAGGTAGGCATCTGGGATTGTTAATAGAAATTACAGAATGTTAAGTAAGTTGGCAGTTAATCACCTAATCTGCTGTGACATTTTTTACTTTGTTACTTAATTCTTGACAAGTACATGTACCCTGGGCTTCCCTATTTCTCAAACGAGACCGCAAATTCCTGGTGTTTTAAGAACCGGAGTTTATTCTGCCTTTTATCTTCTAAAGGACCTGTACACATAATACTTAGCAGTGTCTAAATTCAAAATTACAACTTGCAAGTTACAATTTCATTGTTTTAATCCCCCACACTCAGGAAAACTAGAAGCAACAGCATTTCTATCTTACAGAATTTCTCTAATAAAAGTTATCAGAACAGCCTGGTGGGGGCAGCATAACACAGTTCTTTGGGAAGACTCTCTAGGTTTTAAGCTGTGAAGGTAACACAATGGGATAGAATTTTTAAGAGAAATATTTAGGAAAGACTAACCAACAATATAGAGGATTCTGAGCAATTACAAATTTCCAACATCCAAACAACTTCTAAGGATTATACCCTTGAAGAAAATAGCCCTAGTCAAATTCCTAGAGACCAGGGGAAAAGAGGCTCAAACTAGAACACAGCACTATCTTGAATTCTCTTCAAAGGAGATTTTGCTACCAAACACAAAGCAAATATTTATAATAAAGTGCATTCCTGCATTTCCTTCAACATCTAGCTCTATGTCTCACATTGTAAGCACAAAAACTTATTTACAGCATAACCCAATGAGGTTAGTCCCAGAAAGAAATACACATGTTCTATTGAGACCTATAATTTACAAGGGTTTCTTTCCTCCTCCTCCTCCTCCTTTAAGGAAAGCAGAGGAATCCTACAAGCACATATGAAAGTGGGCAAGTTTAGGTGTGGATTTATCAACATCAACTTAAGCATTTATTGAGTTTACCAGGCACTGAATCAAAGCCCTACAGATACAATGATAAACAAAACAGGGCCCCTGTTCTCAAAAGGCTCAAAATTTACAACAGATGAATGAATATATATTTGGTATTCCCCTAGACAAAGTAGAAAGATTTTTAATAGATCATGTTAGTACTTAAAACAAATTGAAAGTAACGTCAAGTATTAAAACCCAAGACATCAATTAGTCTGTACTTTTTACTGGATAACAGTTTCAAGTAAAAGCTATAGGTTGCTTTACATGAAAAACAACACTAGCGGGTCTAACTAAGCCTGTATCTGATACATAATGCTTGTCAGAAATAGCTTACTCGATGATGTAAATTTCTTAAATATATGAATCTATTAGGGTCTATGTGCAAGAAACTCGTGCTGGTCCCAGAGTGATCTAGAATATTTCAGAAACTCAAAGATCTAAGGGTAAGCAAAGAGGAATTGATGAGTCTAGTGAGCTGTTTTGAATTCTGATGACACTGGTAAGGAACTAGAAAAGGGGAAGTCGATCAGGGAAAAGTTTCTAACAGAGAGGAAAGTAAAGTGCAGAAGTGACAATGCATTCTCTGCAGACATGAATTGAGCTCAGACACAGACACAACAGGATAATAATGAGACAAGTAATATAATGTCAAGCTAGTGATGGGTATTCAAAGCCAAACAATAATTGAGATTAGAGTCGGTGTGTATTGATGAAATTAAGGCACTTCATGGAGTTCTTAAAGAATCCACATATTAAAGGACGATTATTCTCAGTGCATGCAGATTGGAGCTGCAGGGTAAAAGGCTAGGAAATTCAGGAATATAAAGGCTACACTAGTTTATTTTAAAAGATTCAGCTAGCACATATAAAATCAATTGCAGCACTGCAGCGAAAACAGAAATAACAGACTGAAAGATTTGTTTCCACGAATAGGATTTTTAAATTCTCATTCTTTGGGATATTGCACAAGTATTCTCAGATCTACAGATGACTGAAAAAAGCTACCTAAAACAGCTTTTATGCTTTCTCTATCCCGTTATTGAAAATAATTAAGCTTATCATTCATGTCTTAAATGTATCCTATTAAGCACTGAGATGGCTTCACCCCTGTTAATACCAGGACAGTGAGTTCTGTATATTAAAAATATTTTCAAGTACTGATATCTGCATATAAATTACCCCATCTAGGTGAATAACGGCGTTTCAACTGATTTTTCAACGACAGAAAAACAAAAGCTTCTAGTCGCTTACTGATCACTTAAGAAAAAAACTCAAGTACGACATCCAATTAAATGCCCTTATCTTAGACGCGCAGCCACACGTCTGCATAACCGTCCTCTACTAATCACTTATTTTTTTCAAATATGTTCATCTGACATTCCAAACCCAAAACAAAACCCGTCTTCCTGCGGAGCGACGAGCTCCCTTCTCCCTTAAGACGCGTGGACTTGAAAACAAGGCATCTTCCAGCCGGGCGGGGAGGGGCACGGGAACGCCAGCTCGTCACACCTAAGGCGGTGGAGACGACCCCCCGGGCCGGCACTCGGTTCCAAGACAAAGCTCAGAACCGCCCGGCCCGGTGACACTCGAGACGAGACATCACAAAAGCTCCCCGCTCCGGGCGGGGCCC
>ML662453.1:8883096-8973583 GCA_007570785.1 Antilocapra americana
GGGGACAGCGCGGTGACTTCTGCCGGAGGGGTGGGGGAGGCCGCGGCCGCCGCCGCTGCCGCTCCTGCTCCGGATGGTGTGGCTGTTGTTCCGGGAGCTGCAGCCTCCGCCATTACTGTTTATCCCACACAGCAATGGCGCCGGAACTTCCGGGATCACATAATTCCGGTCGGGCCGCGGCGAGGAGCAGGCGGCCGGGCGACGGGTGGGGAGGGGAAGGACACTGAGGCGGCCGCTCGCTCCCCGCGGGCCCGGCGTCGCGTCGACGAGCGCTCTCGCCGCTCGAACTGCGGGGCCGGGGCCCGAGCGCCCCCGGCCCGCCCCCAGCGCCCTCTGATTGGTGGACGCGGCGGCTCCGCCCAGGGGGCGGGGCGAGGGCGGGCTCCCCCAGGTGAGCGCGCATCCCCGCCCCACCTACTGCCCCCAGGCTCCACGTCTGGGGAACCAAAGTCCTCGTTTCAAGGGCACTCACCTCGAGGAGTCCTTCCCGGCAGAGGCTGGTGCAGTGGAGATGGGATGGGGGGGTGGGGTCCTGGGTTTGAATCCAGACTTTCCTGGCTCTACCAGTTAATGTAACTGTTGAACTTGAGCCGGGGTTCTCTCTCTAGCCTCAGTTTCCTAATCCGACTAGGCTTTGTATGTGTGGCAATTCACTGAGCTTTTAGTGCCTGGCCAGACTAAACACTTCTTAACAAATGTTCTCTCCTGTTCTTCCCATTAGCGGTGTGATCTCTCAGCCCAAGAGAAGAGCGAGGTGGCTAAGCAAAGGCTATGCAGTCAGCTCGTCTCCCTTAACCTCTGGCCATCTCTCATTCCCAACAATGTAGCTTTGAGTCAGTTAACTTACCTCTTAGTGTTCCTCCTCTTCGTCAGTAAAATAAAAAAGAATAGCAGGACCTACCCCCAGAGAGTCTTCCCCGGTGGCTCATATGATAAAGAATCCGCCTGCAATGGGGGAAACCTGGCTTCGGTCCCTGGGTCGGGAAGGTCCCTGGGTTGGAAAGATCCCCCGGTTGAAAAGGTCCCCTAAAGGAAGGCATGGCAACCCTCTCCAGTATTCTTGCCGAGAGAATCCAAATAGACAGGAGTCTGGCGGCCCACAGTCCATGAGGTTGCAAAGAGTCGGACACGACTGAGCCACTAAGCACACCTCTCTGAAGCACAACATCTCTGAAGATGGTTGTGAAACTTAAAGTTCATGTAAAACCCTTAAAGTGTGCTTCACACTACAATTTTAATAGATATTGAATAATAAAAGTTGTCTGAAATATCCCAGCCTCAAAGAGTTATTTCTAAAACTAGGAAAATTAAAAAATATTTACTCTTACCTCCCGGTTAATACCCCCGGTCCACTGAGACGCTGCATACTAAATCCTGAGCAGTGTTTCATAAGCCCTTAAATTTCCTTTTTTACATAATCTCTTTACCTTGAGAAAGTGAAAATCCATCCCACCGACAATCAGACAATGTACCCAACAGATACAAACAAGAACAGTGGCAAAGCCAATAAAAAACAATGTTTCCCTCAAGGCCACAACATGGCTGCAAAATGACTAACAACCCCCTTTAAAAAATGCAACATTTTTACTAATGATCTGCCCAACCCGGCTTCAGTTCTCCCTCCGTTAAGGAGGCCAAGCTCAATCTCCTTGCTGATGACAGGCCAGTAAACGAGAGATGAGCTGTAGAGGCCAGGAATAGGAAGTATCACCTGTAGACCCAGGTGAGAGCAGACTAGGTCTCTGAAATACCATCCTATGGGAGCCTGGATGCCAGTTTCTTTAAAAGAACAGGGAGAGACAGGAGGTGAGAAAGTAAAGCAGCTTTATCTTGCAAAATAGGAGGGACTATGTTAATCCCTTTTTTTTCTTGCAGCCATTGACAGGTGGTCATGGTCAGATTGTCTCCCAAGAGAGTGGAGCAAAGCCACTTTAGTTTAACTTTAGAGCAGAAGGCAGGGTTCCCTGAGACAGGCCATAATGTATGATTATAATAACAAGAGCAATGATAATCAGGGTTTAAGTCAAAGAATCAGATCCAACATGGAATCAGACTTGGCTCTTCCCTGTTACCTGAGCTCCCAAAGATTTATAAGATACCCAGTTCCTAAACTGCTGCACCTCACAACAGCACCCAACCCAGAGCTGATCTTCCATCTGCTTGTGCTGTTATCCAAAAAGAGCTTCAATCCTATTAAAGCCCCTCCCTACTCCCTTTTCCAAGATGCCCACCTTCCTCCCCCGTGTGGACCCCTCTGCTGCAGCAAGTTAACCTCTTTGTTGGACTATAGGTGTGTTCCTGGTAGTTTTTATCTGTTAGGGTTTACCTGTTAAGTAACATTTTTCTTAGGGGGGCACACTGCAGGATCTTAGTTCCCCCAACTAGGAGTCGAACCCAAGCCCCCTACAGTACAATTGCAGAATCTTAACTACTGGACTGCCAGGGAACTCTTGCTCTATTTTTTATTGCATAGTTTTCACCTTCTAATTACTATAGAATTTGCTCTTTTTTTTTTTTTTGGTCTGTTTCTCCTAACTAGACTATAAGCTCTGTAAAGACAGGGATCTTTGCCTATTTTGTTCTGATATATCGCAAGTCTCTAGAACTGTGTGCAGCATATGGTAGTTGCTCAATAAAATATTTGGGCTATGGGTGAAATAATTCTCTGATGTTAGAAAAGTTACTATGCTTTGTTTCACCATCTATATCAATAGGAATAATGATGTTTTGTCTTATAGGGAAACAAAATAAAGAGTCATTTCTTTCTCTGAGAGAACATTTTAGCACAGGGCAATCCATGCATTTCTTCATACACAAAACATTTATCAGTGATTCTGCTCAGCCAGTGCTACCCAAACAGGTTATATAGAAATCATGAGCAAGTTTTAGTGCCTGAACATAGTAGCCAGGTGACACTGGGCAAACTCCTGCCTTAATTAAGGCAGGTGAAATAAGTCTAGTAGTATGCCTTCCTTGTAAGTATTTAGTGAGTTTATATAGATGGATATACATATTCATACACATATATGGCTCAAGGAACAGTCCCTGGACATAGTAACTGCTAGGTAAGTATTTGCTATTTTTTCATTGATGATGTTATATGATAGCAAAAAGGGTTGCCAGATTTAACAAATAAAAATACAGAATGCTCAGTTAAATTTGAACTTCAGATAAATAACAAATTAAGTTTCAGTGTAAGTATAATCCCAAATATTGCATGGGATTTATACATAAAGAAAATGTTGTTTGTGTGAATTTCCAATACAACTCGGAATCCTATATTTTATCCGGCAGCCCTACATCAGAATGATACATGGAGCTTTTCAAAGGCCTTTTGGCCACCTTGTCTATTTTGTTTCACAATAACTTTTTGAAGTTGGATAAGCACAGATGATGTTGCCCCTTTAAATATGAGAAGATGAAGTTGGAGAGACAGGCAGAGATGCTGTGTAGGATCACACAGGCTGTGAGTGACAGAGGAGAGCTTGAATCTTGGGAATTTTAGCTGTGGGGCTAGTGTTCCTTCCCCTACTGGTGCTGAAAGTCAGGCTCTCCCCCAGAGGAACTTTTTAATTTAAAAGGGAAGACTACAGAGTGGCTGAAGCAGAAGCAATCCCACTATTGGTGTCTACTGAGTGCTACAAAATTAAAGAAAGTATAAGAGACAGGACTGGCATCCTGCCAAGCCACCTAGGATTCTATTGCTGTGACGGGATCTACTTGATACTGTGCTGCACAAACTTTGAGAATCTTAATGTGGAAACTCTACACCACAAACACCAATATTAATCTTCCTGTTATTTTCTTTCCAAAGAGAGTTTGAATAACGATTTGGTTCCTATAAAAACACTTTATATTTTCATATAGGTCAGTGGTTCCCTGCTTTTTCCAATCTAAGTATCCTCTCCTACTTTGTATTAAATACTTGGTTACTTTTTGGTTTATATAAAAAAGTTTTCTTGTATGGGACTTCCCTGGCGGTCCAGTAGTTAAGACTATGCTTCCACTGCAAGGGGTATAAATTCAATCCCTATTGGGGAAACTAAGCTCGCACATGCCTTATGTAGCATGGCAAAAAAAAAAAAAAACCCGCTACAATAATACAATCATGTGACTAAATATTTTTAAAAGCAGAAAAGGGCATAACAAAGATTCACTCCTTGACCACATTCTACTCAGGACCCACCAAACTTTTCAATGAGACCTTAATTTTTGTATGTCCACAATTTTAGCAAGAATCCTCTTAAATTGGTTTAGCCAGAATCCTCCAGACTCTGTATCTGATCACCCTCCATATCTGATCAGGCGGTGGCTCTGATGGTAAAGCCTCTGCCTACAATGCGGTTGACCTGGGTTTAATCCCTGGGCTGGGAAGATCTCCTGGAGAAGGCAATGGCACCCCACTCCAGTATTCTTGCCTCAAAATTGCATGGACGGAGAAGCCTGGTGGGCTACAGTCCATGGAGTTTGCAGAGTTCACAGAGCAACTTCACTTTCACTTTCTTTCACTGTCTCAGGTGACATCTCCTGCCCTGGCCTGCCTTCACCAAGAATCCTGTTATGTCACTTGAGCCAGAATCCCCACACTCCTTTCCTCTTAGAATGTTCCATCCAGTTAACCCCCTCACCCCTCATTCTGCTCCTTGGCTACAAATTGTTAACAGTCTTTTAGTGCTTCAGTTAATATTTTATATATGATATTTTGCACATGTGAGATTATGTCTGTAGGATAAATCCCTAGAACTGGCATTGCTGAGTCAAAGAGAATGGGGGTCATTGACAGTCACAGATTTGGCAAAGCAACTTCCAATATGTGGACCCACCGACAGTGTATAAGGACCCTGCCTGCAAACACCCTCTCAATCCAACAAGCCATCAAACTTTGGGATATTAGCAATCGGGTGGGGAAATAACATTTCAGTGTAGTTTTTTTTTTTTTTTTCAGTGAAGTTTTAATTGTTTCTCTATTTTAATGTTTTTTCTTTTTTCTTTGTTTTTTTCAAATTTGTGTGTGTGGGGGGGTGGGTTTTTTTTTTCCCTCCATGTCAGGTGACTTGTAGGATCTTAGTCCCTGACCACGGATTGAACTCTTGCATTTGGCAGTGAAAATACAAAGTCCTAATGGTGCTGAAAACTCTGCCTCTCTGCACTGGTGCTGGATTAAATTCTGGAGACAGAGTTTTAGACAGAGGTTTGGGTGAAGTATGTACTACAAGGGAGGGCTCTCTTTGTGGCTTAGACAGTAAAAAAAAAAAAAAAAAAAAAAATCTGCCCCCAATGCAGGAGGCACAGGTTCAATCCCTGGACTGGGAATATCCCCTGGAGAAGGAAATGGCAACCTACTCCAGTATTCTTGCATGGAGAATTCCATGGACAGAGTAGCCTGTTGGGCTACCGGGTGAAATATAAAAGGATAGTATTGTTTTGCCAAGCAAAAGGGGATACAGCAGGTTCCTGCATCAAAAAACCATGTGTCCCAATACCAGATGATTTCACAAGGAGTCTTTTTTTTTTTTCTTATTGTTAATTTTATTTTTATTTTTTGGCTGTGCCACTTGAGATCCTAATTCCCCAACTAGGGATTGAACTTTCACCCCCTACATTGAAACTGCAGAGTCCTAACCACTAGATCACCAGGGAAGTCCCTGACAAGGAGTTTTATAACAATACATTAAGGGTAGATAACATCACAGACTTAATGGATGTGAATTTCAGCAAACGCCAGGAGATAGTAGAGGACAGAGGAGCCTGCATGCTGCACTCCCTGGGGTTACAGAGCCTTGGACAACAACTTCAAGGGTGGGGTTGCTGACAAGGTTAGGGTGTGGGCAAAGTCTTCTAATCTTGATGAGCTTTTCTGGTTCCTTTACTCTTGCATAGATGGTTTCCAACAGTAATGCTGAAGAAGCTGAAGACCTACAAGACCTTCTAGAACTAACACCCAAAAAAAGATGTTTTTTTCATCATAGGGAACTGGAATGCAAAAGTAGGAAGTCAAGAGGTACCTAGAGTAACAGCAAATTTGGCCTTGGAGTACAAAATGAAGCAGGGTGAAAGCTAGTAGAGTTTTGCCAAGAAAACACACAGGTCATAGCAAACACCCTCTTCCAACAACACAAGAGAAGACTCTACACATGGACATCACCAGATGGTCAATACCAAAATCAGATTGATTATATTCTTTGCAGCCAAAGTCAGAGAAGCTCTATACAGTCAGCATAAACAAGTCCGGGAGCTGACTGTGGCTCAGATCATGAACTCCTTATTGCCAAATTCAGACTTAAATTGAAGAAAGTAGGGAAAACCACTAGACCATTCAGGTATGACCTAAACCAAATCCCTTATGATTATACAGTAGAAGTGACAAACATATTAGAGTGCCTGAAGAACTGTGGACAGAGATTCATGACATTGTACAGGAGGCAATGATCATCCCCAAGAAAAAGAAATGCAAAAAGGCAAAATGGTTGTCTGAGAAGGCCTTACAAATAGCTGAGGAAAGAAGAGAAGTGAAAGGCAAAGGAGAAAAGGAAAGATACTCCCATTTGAATGCAAGTTCCAAAGAATAGCAAGGAGAGATAAAGACTTCCTCAGTGATCAATGCAAAGAAATAGATGAAAACAATAGAATGGGAGAGACTAGAGATCCCTTCAAGAAAATTAGAGATATCAAGGGAACATTTCAGGCAAAGATGGGCACAATAAAGGACAGAAATGGTATGGACCTAACAGAAGCAGAAGATATTAAGAAGAAGTGGCAAGAACACACAGAAGAACTATGCTAAAAAGATCTTCATGGCTCAGATAACTATTATGGTGTGATCACTGGACTAGAGCCAGACATCCTAGAATGCAAAGTCAAGTGGGCCTTAGGAAGCACCACTATGAACAAAGCTAGAGGAGGTGATGAAATTCCAGTTGAGGTATTTCAAATCCTAAAAGATGATGCTGTGAAAGTGCTGCACTCAATATACCAGCAAATTTGGAAAACTCAGCAGTGGCCACAGGACTGGAAAAGGTCAGTTTTCATTTCAATCCCAAAGAAAGGCAATGCCAAAGATTGTTCAAACTACAGCACAATTGCACTCATCTCACATGCTACCAAAGTAATGCTCAAAATTCTCCAAGCTAGGCTTCAACAGTATGGGAACTATGAACTTCCAGATGTTCAAGCTGGATTTAGAAACGGCAGAGGAACCAGAGATCAAATTGCCAACATCTGCTAGATCATAGAAAAAGCAAGAGAGTTCCAGAAAAACACCTACTTCTGCTTTATTGACTATGCCAAAGCCTTTGACTGTGTGGATCACAATGAACTGTGGAAAATTCTTCAAGAGATGGGAATACCAGACCACCTGACCTGCCTCCTGAGAAATCTATATGCAGGTAAAGAAGCAGCAGTTAGAGCTTTGCATGGAACAACAGACTGGTTCCAAATTGGGAAAGGACTATGTCAAGGCTGTATATTGTCACCCTGCTTATTTAACGTATAGGCAGAGTACATCATGAGAAATGCTTGGCTGAAAGAAGCACAAGCTGGAATCAAGATTGCCGGGAGAAATATCAATAACCTCAGATATGCAGATGACACTACCCTAATGGCAAAGTGAAGAACTAAAGAGCCTCTTGATGAAAGTGAAAGAGGAGAGTGAAAAAGTTGGCTTAAAACTCAACATTCAGAAAACTAAGATCAGGGCATCTGGTCCCATCACTTCATGGCAAATAGATGTGGAAACAGTGAGAGACTTTATTTTGGGGGGCTCCAAAATCACTGCAGATGGTGACTGCAGCTATGAAATTAAAAGACACTTGCTCCTTGGAAGAAAAGCTATGACCAACCTAGACAGCATATTAAAAAGTAGAGACAAGGACCTTTGCCCACAAAGGTCCATCTAGTCAAAGCTATGGATTTTCCAGTAGTCATGTATGGATGTGAAAGTTGGACTATAAAGAAAGCTAAATGCTGAAGAATTGATACTTTTGAACAGTGGTGTTGCAGAAGACTCTTGAGAGTCCCTTGGACTACAAGGAGATCCAACTAGGCAATTGTAAAGGAGATCAGTCCTGAGTGTTCATTGCAAGGACTGATGTTGAAGCTGAAACTCCAATACTTTGGCCACCTGATTTGAAGAACTGACTCATTGGAAAAGACCCTGATGCTGGGAAAGTTTGAAGGCTGAAGGAGAAGGGGCTGACAGAGGATGAGATGGTTGTATGGCATCACTGCCTCCATGGACATGAGTTTGAGTAAGCTCCAGGATTTGGTGATGGACAAGGAAGCCTGGCATGCTGCCATCCATTGGGTCGCAAAGAGTCCAACACGACTGAACAACTGAACTGAACTGAGGTGGTTTCACAGCTGCTTCTCCCTTGATTAGCAACTGTTTGAATCCACTGTTTGGAATTTAGGAAAGGGCTTGAAGGCTGGAGTCTTGCCTACAGGAAATGGGACAAAAAAGGCTTCCAAGCTCAGGAGCCCACAGACACCTCCCCTCCCCCCCCCCCAATCCCTGAGAGAGTAGCAGGCAGGAAGGCCATGGGTCTCTGAATGGAGGAAATTGGCTGCAAGTGTCTGTTAAAATTCTGTGTTACTATGGCAACACCTAGTTGCACCTGAACTTAACTTTTCTCAAACCTTGAGCTAACCAATGCATTTTTCTCATGGAATGGTTTTTCTTAAGCTACGTTAATGAAACTATGTATTTGCTTTGGAATTTGCCTTTCTTCAAAATGGTTCCATCTAAGACTAAGTTTTCTCCTTTTCTCAAACCTTGGGCTGATAATAGCTTAACAAACCAGTATTCATATCAATTGTTTTATGGCTGGGGGATGACACACCCCATGCCATCCTATCTCAAAAATGCATATTGTGGGAGAGGGGCCTGAGGAAACTCCCTCAGCCTTGAGGTGTCTCTCTTATCTGATTAATAGCTTACTAACAGACATAAAACATCTTGCTAAAACTAGCAGGGGGAACATTCTCCATCCCCCTTCTGATGTCTGTGTCAGAAACTCTCTGTCCCTTTTTCACTTCAATAAAAGTCTGCTACATAAAAGCTCTTGAGTGATCAAGCCTGGTCCCTGGTCCCAAAAGCTAAATCTTCTTTGGAGATCACAAATCCGACACAATTCACCATAAGCTATCACCCTCCCATCCCATTCCCCTCCCCACCCCACCCCCATTTTCCTAAGCACTGGACCACCAGAGGATTCCTTTCTTTTTAAAAAGTCTAGTGCAGTTTGATTTACAATTAACTTCCATTCCTCCTAATCCTCATAAGTTTTGGAGATATTTTATTTCCTTTTCTATCTCTTCATATCCTTTACCTATTTTTTCTGCTTAGATCATTTGTAAGTGAAATTAAAGAAATTAGCATTTTCTTTTAATGAACTGCAAATCTGTTTGTCAGTTTGTTGTTGGTGTTGATTTTCCTTCTGATTTTTGCCATGTCGATTTTTTTTTTTAAATGCAGTTTAACTCCGTGGTTTCTGGATTTTGTATCATAAAAGTTTTCCTCTCCCCAAGATTACTGAAGTAGTCACCCGTGTTTTGTTTTTTTTCCCCTAGTAATTTTATGGTTGAATTAGCTATATTTAAATTCGTGATCCTTTTGTAATTTGTCCAGTTTCAAGGTGTTAGGTGTGACAGCTTTAATTTTTCCCAGATGGTTCCCCAGTTGTGTCTACACCATTTATTGAATAGTTTATCTTTTCTTCACTGACTTGAGATGTCTTCTTTATGGCATATTAAATTCACAAATCTGTGTGAACTTTCTGTTCTCTTTATTTAAATTCCAGTGCCCTATGTTATTGAAGGTATATAATATCTGTTAGGACCCTATTATTTTTCCCCCTGGAGAACTGTTCTTATCTTTTACATGTAAACTTAAGAATTTCATTGCCTAATTTAAAAAGTCCTTTTACTTTTACCATTAAACATTTTGCTCCACTCCTCCACCAATCTGCAAATAATGCTTGAAGCTCTTCTCAGCTTTTAGTGAAGTGAAGGGAGAGTCGCTCATATGTGTCCGACTCTTTGGGATCCCATGGACTATACAGTCCCTGGAGTTCTCCAGGCCAGAAGACTGGAGTGGGTAGACTTTCCCTTCTCCACAAGATCTTCCCAACTGAGGGATCAAACCCAGGTCTCCCACATTGCAGGGGGATTCTTTACCAGCTGAGCCACAAGGGAAGCCCTGACCCAAAATATTTGTCAAGTAAATAAAGGAATAAATAAACCAATGGACTGATGTAGGAATGAATGCAAATTTAGATTCCTGCACTAAGATCTTTGTGGAAACATTTGGAGAAAACTCAATGCCCCCTCAGGTGTCTCAGCCCTTCCCCTCCTCCCCCAAGCCTTTATGCAGACCAAGTAGCTTTTGCAGCTTGAGGGCATTCTCTTAGGGAAGGGCAAAAATGCTAAAAATGTTTCCAGTTCCCATTCTTACCTTCTGTTTGCTAGCAGTATGAGCTGGAAATCAGCAAGTAATCTCCAAAGTCCAAAAAGTCCAAAAAGGGCTTGGGACCTTTGGGTGGAGGGGAAAAAGATCAACTTGAAAAAAAAGGATTTGAAAAAATGGCTCATAGTAAACATTGAAAATACCAAAAAGTTAGAAAACACTTATCTGCTTTAACTTTTACTTTCTAGGATGTATGTGAGAGTGTGTTTTAGCTATTTAAATAAATCCTACTCTATTCTGCCCAAGCTTTCTAGGAAGAAGAGGCTGGAGAGGTCAGCCTAATCTTCACAGGAATTATCTATTTCGAAAGAATTATTGAGTCCAGACTAAGAAATGGGTGCTGAGAATGAATTTAAGAATTCCCTAGGTGGTATTCCCTTGCACCAAAGAACTGAGGCTTTTGAAGTGTGGTGTTGGAGAAGGTTCTTGAAAGTCCCTTGGACAGCACAGAGATCAAACCAGTCAATCCCGATGTAAATCAATCCTGAATATTCATTGGAAGGACTGATGTTGAAGCTGAAGCTCCAGTACTTTGGCCACCTGATGTGAAGAACTGACTCATTGGAAAAGACCCTGATGGCAGGAAAGACTGAAGGGAGTAGAAGAAGGGGACAACAGAGGATGAGATGGTTGGATGGCATCACAGACTCCATGGACATGAATTTGAGCAAACTCTGAGAGTTGGTGATGGACAGGGAACCCTGGCGTGCTGCAGTCCATGGGGTCACAGAGAGTCAGACAGGACTGAGCAACTGTACTGAACTGAACTGAGACTGGGTTTAACAGATGCATACTGCTATGTATAAAAATAGATAACCCACAAGGGTCTGCTATATGTATAGCACAGGGAACTATAGTCTATCTACTATAGTAGATTCAGTTCAGTTGTTCAGTAGTGTCTGAATCTTTGCAACCCCATGAATCGCAGCATGCCAGCCTTCCCTGTCCATCACCAACTCCAGAGTCTACTTTCATCAAGAGGCTTTTTAGTTCCTCTTCACTTTCTGCCATAAGGGTGGTGTCATCTGCATATCTGAGGTTATTGCTATTTCTCCCAGTAATCTTGATTCCAGCTTCTGCTTCTTCCAGCCAAGAGTTTCTCATGATGTACTCTGCATATGTTAAATAAGCAGGGTGACAATATACAGCCTTGCTGTACTCCTTTCCCTATTTGGAACCAGTCTGTTGTTCCATGTCCAGTTCTAACTGTTGCTTCCTGACCTGCATACAAGTTTCTCAGGAGACAGGTCAGATGGTCTGGTATTCCCATCTCTTTCAGAATTTTCCACAGTTTATTGTGATGCGCACAGTCAAAGGCTTTGGCATAGTCAATAAAGCAGAAATAGATGGCTTTCTGGAACTCTCTTGCTTTTTCTATGATCCAGCAGATGTTGGCAATTTGATCTCTGGTTCCTCTGCCTTTTCTAAAACCAGCTTGAACATGTGGAAGTTCATGGTTCACATATTGCTGAAGCCTGGCTTGGAGAATTTTGAGCATTACTTTACTCCTGTGTGACATGAGTGCAGTTGTGCGGTAGTTCCAGCAGTCTTTGGCCTTGCCTTTCTTTGAGATTGGAAGGAAAACTGACCTTTTCTAGTCCTGTGGCCATTGCGGAGTTTTCCAAATTTGCTGACATATTGAGTGCAGCACCTTCACAGCATCATCTTTCAGGATTTGAAATAGCTCAACTGTAGATTATTACATAATAATCTACAAGGAAAAGAATCTGGAAAAGAATATGTGCATGTGTATGTATTTAAATCACTGTTCTGTATGCCTGAAACTCACACAATATTGTAAATTAACTATACTTCCATTAAAAAAAGGTTTTTTTCCTAGCCTTATTTGGCTAAAATAAGGATAAGGAATAAAATAACAGAAACTTGTTAGTTTGTTTATCTTTTTGAGAAAAAGCCTCTTCCAGGTACAGCCTAAATGGACATGGGTAAATGTATTGACTTTCTCATTCATTTAGATAGGGTCATCAGAAAGTCTTTTCTAAGATTGATGTTTGAACAGAGACCTAAAGAATTGTGAAATGAAAATATCTCCTACCACATTAATAAACAAGAAAATGAATAATAAAAGCAAGATGTCATAGCCATCAGGGATTTGTGGCCTCCAAATGTGAGTGAGGGCTTCCAAAGCTGCAATCCATTGGGAGCTGCCACCCCCAGCTTGATGGCTGAGGAGCTGGGAGAATGCAAGAAACAAGATGAACAAGCAAACAGGACTGGCCCCAGATAGCTGAGGTGCATAAGAAAGGAATGAATTCAGTGAGCCCTTGGGCTTGCATCTTCCCACACAAAGAATGCTAAATTCCCTGATACTTGACCTTTGTTGTCCAGATAGCCCTGCTCCCTTTATTGCAAACTTATTTATAACCCGACTTGCATTCCTTCCTCCTGGGAACAGTTTTCTCAAAACTACTGAGGTGCTGTCTCCTGGGCTTAACATTCCCACCAAATAAAAACAACTCTCTGCTTACAGGTTGTGACTATATTTTTTAGTCAACAAAGAATATATATGTGTGTGTATTTGTGTATAAATGTATTTAAATGGCTGTTCTGTCCACCTGAAACTCACATGATATTGTAAATCAACAATACTTCCATTAAAAAAATTTTTCCTAGATTTACTTGGCTAAAATAAGGCTAGGGAATAAAACAACAAAAATGTGTTTGTTTATCTCTTTAAGTTAAATTTGCCCATTCCAGTCCATTTTAATTCACTGATTCCTAAAATGTTGTTCACTCGTGCCATCTCCTGTTTGACCATTTCCAATTTGCCTTGATTCATGGACCTAACATTCCAGGTTTCTATGCAATATTACTCTTTACAGCCTTGGAATGTATTTCCATCACTAGTCACATCCACAACTTGCTTTGGCTCCATCTCTTCATTCTTTCTGGAGTTATTTCTCCACTAATCTCCAGTAGCATATTGGGCACCTACCAACCTGAGAGTTCATCTTTCAGTGTCCTATCTTTTTGCCTTTTCATACTGCTTATGGGGTTCTCAAGGCAAGAATACAGAAGTGGATTGCCATTCCCTTCTCCAGTGGATCATGTTTTGTCAGAACTCTCCACCATGACCTGTCCACATGTAGACCTGACCACATGTGTAGAGAACACTCTACACATGGACATCACTAGATGGTCAATACCAAAATCAAATTGATTATATTCTTCTCAGCCAAAGATGGAGAAGCTCTATACAGTCAGCAAAAAACAAGACCAGGAGCTGACTATGGCTCAGATCATGAATTCCTTATTGCTAAATTCATAGTTGAAGAAAGTAGGGAAAACGACTAGACCATTCAGGTATGACCTAAACCAAATCTCTTATGATTATACAGTAGAAGTGATAGATTCAAAGGATGAGATCTGATAGACAGAGTGCCTGAAGAACTATAGACAGAGGTTCGTGACATTTATAGGAGGCGGTGATCAAGACCATCCCCAAGAAAAAGAAAAGCAAAAAGACAGAATGGTTGCCTGAGAAGGCCTTACAAATAGCTGAGGAAAGAAGAGAAGTGAAAGGCAAAGGAGAAAAGGAAAGATACTCCCATTTGAATGCAGAGTTCCAAAGAATAGCAAGGAGAGATAAGGCTTTCCTCGGTGATCAATGCAAAGAAATAGATGAAAACAATAGAATGGGAAAGATTAGAGATCTCTTCAAGAAAATTAGAGATACCAAGGGAATATTTCAGGCAAAGATGGGCACAATAAAGGACAAAAATGGTATGTACCTAACCGAAGCAGAAGATATTAAGAAGAGGTGGCAAGAATACACAGAACTATACTAAAAAGATCTTCATGACCCAGATAATCATGCTGGTGTGATCACTCACCTAGAGCCAGACATCCTGGAATTCAAAGTCAAGTGGACCTTAGAAAGCATCACCACAAACAAAGCTAGTGGGGGTGATAAATTCCAGTTGAGCTATTTCATATCCTAAAAGATGATGCTGTGAAAGTGCTGCACCTAATATACCAGCAAATTCAGAAAACTCAGCAGTGGCCACAGGACTGGAAAAAGTTAGTTTTCATTTCAATCCCAAAGAAAGGTAATGCCAAAGATTGTTCAAACTACAGCACAATTGCACTCATCTCACATGCTACCAAAGTGATGCTCAAAATTCTCCAAGCCAGGCTTCAACAATATGTGAACCATGAACTTCCAGATTTTCAAGCTGGATTTAGAAAAGGCAGAGGAACCAGAGATCAAATTGCCAACATCTGTTGGATCATAGGGAAAAAAAAGAGAGTTCCAGAAAAACACCTACTTCTGCTTTATTGACTATGCCAAAGCCTTTGACTGTGTGGATCACAACAAACTGTGGAAAATTCTGTAAGAGATGGGAATACCAGACCATGTGACATGCCTTCTGAGAAATCTGTATGCAGGTCAAGAACAATAGTTAGAACTAGACATGGAACAACAGACTGGTTCCAAATCTAGAAAGGAGTACATCAAGGCTCTATCTTGTCACCCTGCTTATTTAACTTATATACAGATTACATCGTGTGACTTGCCGGACTGGATGAAGCAGAAGCTGGAATCAAGATTACTGGGAGAAATATCAATAACCCCAGATATGCAGATGACACCACCCTTATGGCAGAAAGAGAAGAAGAACTAAAGAGCCTTTTGATGAAAGTGAAAGAGGAGAGTGAAAAAGTTGGCTTAAAACTCAACATTCAGAAAACTAAGATCAGGGCATCTGGTCCCATCACTTCATGGCAAATAGATGGGGAAACAGTGGAAACAGTGAGAAACTTTATTTTTGGGGTTCCAAAATCACTGCAGATGGTGACTGCAGCCATGATATTAAAAGACACTTGCTCCTTGGAAGAAAAGCTATGACCAACCTAGACAGCATATTAAAAAACAGAGATATTACTTTGCCCACAAAGGTCCATCTAGTCAAAGCTATGGATTTTCCAGTAGTCATGTATGGATGTGAAAGTTGGACTATAAAGAAAGCTGAGTGCTGAAGAATTGATGCTTTTGAACTGTGGTGTTGGAGAAGACACTTTTGAGAGTCCCTTGGATTGGAAGGAAATCTAACCAGTCCATCCTAAAGGAAATAAGTCTGGAAAACTCATTGGAAGGACTGATACTGAAGCTGAAGCCCTGATATTTTGGGGACCTGATTTGAAGAACTGACTCATTGAAAAAGACCCTGATGCTGGGGAAGATTAAAGGCTGGAGGAGAAGGGGACGACAGAGAATGAGATGGTTGGATGGCATCACCGCCTCCATGACATGAGTTAAAATCCAGGAGTTGGTGATGGACAGGGAAGCCTGGTGTGCTGCCATTCATGCGGTAGCAAAGAGTCGGACCGGACCTGACTGAGCAACTGAACTGACTGACTGATCTTTTTGAGAAAAAGCCTCTTCCAGGTACAGCCTAAGTGGGCATTCGTGAATATATTCACTTATTCATTCATTTAGATGAGTTTATCAGGGAAGTCTTTTGTAAGACTAATATTTGAACAGAGACCTAGAGAATTCAAAAGAACAAACCAATTTAAAATCTGAGGGAAGAGTGTTCAAGATGGAAAGGGAGAGTGTAGAAGCCCCCAGATGTCGTCATGCATGGTATAGTCTAGGAATGGCCGATCCCAGTTTGGCTGGAGCCCATTGAGTCAGGCTGAGCATGGCCAGAGACAAGGCAGCTGGTTAGGGAACAACGGGGAGAGAGGGACAGGGTCCCCAGGAGAAGATTCCTCCTGACACTAGCATCCTTCGGATGAGAATCTACCAGCCAGGCGCAAGTTATCAAACCCAGTGAAACTGAGCTGAAGCCAGGGGTCTTCCTGGAATAGCTGCTTGAAGGGGAAGGAGGGAGACAGAGGGGTGTTGTGAGTAGGCGGTAGGGAAAACCCAGACCTCTTAATCACAGGTACAGAGCATCTGTCTAGATTTCTGTCTATTTATACTTCACACTTATCAGGGAGCTTTCATCTGAAGGATTAGAGCAATGCATTCTGGATTTGGTTGTTATTTCAAGGGGAAAAAAACTTTCTCTGCTCTCTTAGGCTCACTAACTAGGACATGCTATTTAAACTGATAAAAGACTGGTTAACAAGAAAAAAGAGTTTATTTCATATGCATAAGAGTAGTTGGTGCCTTAAATGGATAAAAGTTTATATACCTAGTAGGGAAAAGAGAGGGCAAGAGAAGGCTTTTATGGGAAAAGCCCAGTAGATTTCTTTAGGGAAGCCCAGTGGGTTTTTAGGAGAACAGGTGAGAGATAAGAAGGTTTGTGGTAATGCTTGTCTACAAGGGGAAGCACAGTATTTCTGTCTTCTTAAGGGTCATTAAGTGGATTTATGGTATCCTCACTGCCTAGAAATTGCTGCTTTTAGTCAGATAAGGAAAGCTGGGAAAGGGTTTTTTTCTGCATCTGTTGAGTTTCAGATGTCTTCAGCTTAAAGTCGCTTTTATATCCAGAGACCATCCCTACGTTTTCTATTGTATATCTCATGGCATCTTGCACCTATTGTTCAAAAAAAGAAAAGTGTACGTATGATTGACAGATAAAACCAATGCTCTTTGATTACAGAGCTGAGCAGAAAATATTTGCATTTCTATGTCCTCCCAGGACTGTGGGAGAAGGAAATGGCAACCCACTCCAGTATTCTTGCCTGAAGAATCCCATGGACAGAGGAGCCTGGTGGGCTGCAGTCTATGGGGTCACATAGAGTCAGAGAGGACTGAGTGACTAACATTCCCTAGGACTGCAGCCTGAGCTCCCAGGACTCACTCTTGAAGCAGAGAAGCAGATGGCCTGCCCCTTAGCCTGCAGGGGAGCCTTTAGCTCCTAGACCCCACCTCAGCTCAGTGCCCACAGCCCCTCTTACAGCACCAGCCCAGGCTCCTGGGCACTGGTTCCCACACAAGACCACCGGCAAGGCCCAGGGCTACAGATGGCTTCCTCTTCCTCTCTTCCCACAGCCCCCATCGCCCCACCCCCTACTCCCCACCCCCATGCCTAAATCCTGGCCTTTTTGTTTGCATTTCTTTTTGGCTGCTCTAGTCTTTGTTGTTACGCGCGGGCTTTCTCTTGCTGAGGTGGGGGTGCGGGGCTACTCTGCAGTTGCGGTGCTCAGGCTTCTCATTGTGGTGGGCTCTCTTGTGGCGCAGCAGCTCATCTAATAGGGCTGGTGTCCTTTGAAGAAGAGGCGCTTAGGACCCAGACACAAAAAGGAAAGACGAGGAGAAAGACAGGGTCCATCTGCAAGTCAAGAAGAGAGGCCTCAGAAGAAAGCAACCCTGGGACTGGCAGCCTCACAAACCATGAGATTGGACAACAAGGAGATCCAATCAGTCCACCCTGAAGGAGATCAGCCCTGAATATTCACTGGAAGCACTGATGCTGAAGCTGAAGCTCCATACTTGGGCCACCTGAAGCGAAGAGCTGACTCATTGGAAAAGACCCTGATCCTGGCGTTGCAAGAAAGGAGACCCCTTCCAGGGCCTGAAAGTGGGCTCTTGTCTAACACTTGGAAGTGGATTGTGTGAGGAGATACATGTGCTGCCAAAGCAAGAGATTTTATTGGTAAGGGCTCCTTGGCAGAGAGCATTAGAGAACTGCTCTGCTACGTGGCTGAGTCTTGGGTTTTATCGTGATGGGATTAGTTTCCAGTTGTCTTTAGCCAATCATTCTGACTCAGAGTCCTTCCTGGTGGTGCACACCTTGTTCAGCCAGGATGGATGCTAGTGAGGATTCTGGGAGGTGGTCGGACATGGGGTGTCTCCTTTTGATCTTTCCTGAACTCTTCCAGTTGGTTGTGGCTTATTAGTTCCTTGCTCCTTACCAGAACCTCCCGTTGTAAAACAACTCATGCAGATGGTTGCTATGGTACCTGGCCAGGGTGGGCGGTTTCAGTCAGCGTGCTTCCCCTAACACTGGGAAACATAGAAGGCAGGAGGAGAAGGGGATGACAGAGAATGAGATGGTTGGATGGCATCACCGACTTGATGGACATGAGTTTGAGCAAGCTCCAGGAGACAGTGAAGGACGGGGAAACCTGGTACGCTGCAGTCCATGGGGTTGCAGAGTCAGACATGACTTACCAGCTGAATAACAACAACAAATAGTGAGATAATAAATTTCCATTGTTTAAGTTGCCTCGTCTGTGGTACTTTGTTATGGTAGGCCTAGCAAACTAATGCGGGCACCTACATACCCCTCCAGCTCCACTGTCTCTACAAAACTCCCTTTTGTCAGTTTCTAGAACTTGCCTTGCTCCCTCCCACCATGTACCATGTACAATGGCTGTACCAAGCCATTCCCAGCCTTCTCTCTCCTGCTCATTCCCACCACTGAAGTGCAATATTAACTTTCCCAGCATCCCTTGCAGTAAGTGATGGCCATATGATTGTTCACGCATGCACAGTTGCTCAGCTGTGTCTGACTGTGACTCCATGGACTGTAGCCTGCCAGTCTCCCCTGTCTATGGCAAGAACACTGGAGTGGGCTGTCACTTCCTCCTCCAGGGGATCTTCCTGATCCAGGGATCAAACCCACATCTCCTGCATTTCCTGCATTGGCAGGCAGATTCTTTACCACTGAGCCACCTGGGAAGCCCAGTCATATGACCAGCTCTGGCCAATGAACTGTGAGGGGAAGGATGTGAGCAGGGCTGTTGCAAAGATGTCCTGGGTTTTCTGGAGAAGTGACAGCCTTCTGTTTGGTCCTCTCTGCCTCCTGCCTTTGAAAACCATCCTGATGTTTAGAGCTAGACCATCAAGAGACCCAACTGGAGCACAAGAAGTAACATATGGAAGATGGTAGAACAGAGAGCAGAAAAGCCTAAAAGATAGACTGCAGCAGCTGGCCCAGTGCCAGCAGCCACCAACTCCATATTTCCTGTTGTGGGAAAAAATAAAATGGTTTAAGCCCCTGGCAGTCAGACATTCCATTTCTAACCAGTGTATGACTTGAGGCTTTGCACATGCTGGTCCCTGTTTCTGGAATGCTAGTCCCTCCTCTCCCCAACCTCAGCGCAAGTATCCCTTTCTTTGGGAAATGTTCTGTAAGCTCCCGACCAAGTCCAACCCCTCTGATCCACTCTCACCCTCTAATTCCCCATCCTTCAGAAGATCCATTGTGATGGCAACAGTCTGTGTGTTTGGATACAATTATTTGAATGTTGGTCTTATCCCCAAAATCTCTTGAGAGCGTGACTGTATTTAAATTTGTTCACTGTTTCACCTCCAGTATCTATCACTCAGTATGGTAGAATGAATGAATGAATGAGAGTCAACAGGCGGATCCCAGGGCATGCATGCATTCAAACAAGAGCGGTGTGAGACACATCATTGCCATTCATGTGTATGTGTCTAATGAGTGAACGAATGAGTGAGTGAATGGGAGAAACAAAGGCCGAAAGAAACAGCACCTGTTTTCAAGGGGTTTAGAACTGACCCCAAAGCAGGGCATTTTTTACTGGGAATGTGCAGCCCTAGAGGCATCTGCAAGGTGCTTCAGGAGTCAGAGGGGCAGCCTGGATGCCAGACTGGGTGAGAGCAGGGGTAGCAGCCCCAGGTGCCGTCTGGGCTGAGTTTTGAATGAGCTGAGTCAGATGGCAGACACACAGGCTCGGAGCTCAGGGATGAGCTGGTGGAGGAGGAAGCTGCGAGGAGTTCCGCATTCACTTTCGGAGGCTGCAGCCAGGTTGTGGGGAGGTGGGGAGGACACGGAGGGGTTGAACATGGTCCTGCAGGCAATGGGGAGTCCCCTACCCCGGAAGGATCTTGAGCAGGAGTCTGGCACCTGTGGACAGATCACAGTCTAGCAGTGGGAGAAACGGAGCTCTGAGTCCTGCAGCTGTTAGCATTCACAGTGGGTACCTACCCTTTTAACTGGATGATTCCAAGTCCCAGGCAAGGTTTCTCCAAACAAGCTGTCCCAGAAAACAGATTAACCCTGTTAACTGAGTCCAGGAAACGGGGCCTGACCATTCATTAGGGACTCTGGACTTGCTCTGCAGTTTCTCTTCCCCAGGCGAGACCAGAAGGCCGGATCTCTTTAAAATCCACAGGGACCATGCTGACTCCAGTTTTCCATGCGTTCACCCTCAGGGGTCATCTCCTACCTTAAAAAAAAAAATCCCTACTATATATAAAGTAGTTAACGGACAAAAACACCTTCTATATAACACAGGGAACTATACTCAGTATTTTGTAATAACCTATAAGGGAGAACAGTCTGAGGAAGAAATAGATACATGTGTGTATAACAGCGTCACTTTGCTGTACACCTGAAACTAACACAACGCTGTAAATCAACTACTCTTCAATGATATTAATATATATCTCTCCCAGTTTAAAAGATCGCAGATATCTTTTGTATGTTTGATCGTTTTAACATTTATTTATTTTATTTGGCTGTGTGGGGTCTTATTTGTGGCATGTGAGGTCTTTAGCTGTGGCCTGTGAACTTTTAGTTGCGGCGTTAGGGATTTAGTTCCCTGAGCAGGGATGGAACTCAGGACCTTGCCCTGGCAGCTGGGCGTCTTAGCCAGTGGGCCGCCGGGGAAGTTCTCCTTCCCTACTGTTTATACCCAGGCCTTTTCAGGCCCCATAATTGCTCTGCCTCCAGCCACTGCTCTTATAGCCCATTCTCTGACTACAACTTGTATCTCCCCTTCGGAATTCTCAATCCTAGGGTTTCAGGGACAATAATCCTGTGAGCCTGGGACTCCCCACCCCGCCCCCACAAAAATGCCATTTGTCATAAAATCTTCTTGCTTGGTGATCAGTCACTGCTGTTTAGTTGTGCCTGACTGTTTTGCAACCCCATGGACGAAAGCCCACCAGGCTCTTCCGGCCATGGGACTTTCCAGGCAAGAATACTGGAGTGGGTTGCCATTTTCTTCTCCACTGCTTATCAGATCCTCCCCTAAATCAATGAAAGACTGCAGTCTTTAAATAGAAAGCTGGCTGATTCCTTTTGATTATATTCTGGTGGAGGGGATTCTGGTTCCAACACTGTATTTGAATTGCAAAAATGTATGGTGTGATCCAAGTGTCCGTTGACAGATGAATGGATAAAACAGAATGCGTTTTACATTCCCTGGCAGTTCAGTGGTTAGGACTCCACACTTCGACTGCTGGGGGCACCAGTTCCATTCCTGGTCCAGGAACTGATATGATAGAACAAACATGATTCAGCTTTGAAATAGGATGAAATTCTGACACATCTCCAACACAAATGAACGTTGACATTATGGTAAATGAAATGAACTGGTCACAGAAGGACAAATACCGCATGATTCCGCTTACAGGAGCTACCTAGACTAGTCATATTCAAATAGGCAGAGTAGAGAATAGAGGCTGCAGGGTCAGGGGGAAGGGAGGAGAGGGGAACTGGGAGAATGGGTATCAGTTTTCAGTTGAGGATGGTGAGAAGGTTCTGGGGATGAAGGATGCTCATGGTGCCACAGCAGTGTGAATACGCACACCACTGTGAGCTCCACGCTCAGGAATGGCTAAGATGCTGATTTTATATTCTGTATAATTTTAAGTCTTTTTAAATTTTTATTTTTGTTTATTACTTTTGGGTGTACTGGGTCTTCGTTGCTGTGCAGGCTTTTCTCTAGTTGAGGAGAGCCCAGGCTCGGTAGCTGTGGTGCATGGGCTTAGCTACTCTGCGATATGTGGGATCTTTCCAGCCCAGGGATTGAACCCATGTCTCCTGCATTGGCAGGAGGATGATTTACCACTGAGCCACCAGGGAAGGCCCTATTTTATGTAATTTAACACATTTAGAAATTAAAAACTACGGATGGTTTTAGGAAACGTATTGAAACGGACAACACACACAGTTGTGTGCCTGTTCTGTGCGAGGCCCTGTGTGAGGCAGACCTCCACAGGAGCCCGGTGTGCGCACACGGGAGACAGACATCACTGCAGAGAGGATGCAGCCGGCGCACTGCAGGCAGCTGTGAAACCCGGAGGTGCAGGAGCTAAAAATAGCTGCTCAGAATGGCCGAGGCATGCCCTGACTTCCAGATCAGCTCAGCTGCTGTTCATTGCCTGGGAGACACTTGTGCTGCCTCCTCCTCACGCCCCCACCTGTCCTGCCACGGCCCGCAGGCCCCCCTCCCTCTTGCATCTTCCCAATGGCCCCATCAGCTGAAAACCCTGGAGTCCTGCCCTGACTGGGGTTCTGGGCCACTTTTCTTGCTTGTGGCTGCAGGCGTTGCAGCAGACAGGTCTGGGGTCAGAAGGGACCTCTTCACCTACTTTATAGGTGGTGAGATGGAGGGGCAGGAGGGGAGGAGCTGTCCTCCAAGTTCCACAGTCACCTGGAGGCAGAGCTGGGGGAAGATGCTCTGCGCCTCCCTCCTTCCAAACCTCACTGTCCTTTGGGTGCCAGGGCCTCCCCAGGGGACAGGCCAGGATCTGGAATGGTGGCTGAAATAATTTCTTTCTCTAGGACACTATCAGTTTGCCAGTGAGAAGTCCATCTCCACTCCCCAGCCCCACCCCGAACTAGTGCACAAATGTCTGTGTGTGCTGTGTGCTCAGTCGTGTCTGACTCTTTCATGGACTGTAGCACGCCAGGCTCCTCTGCCCGTGGGATTTTCCAGGCAAGAATACTGGAGTGGGTTGTCATTTCCTCCTCCAGAGGGGTCTTCCTGACTCATGGGTCCAATCTGCAAATCTTGACGCTCCTGCATTGGCAGGTGGATTCTTGACTGCTAGCGCCACCTGTCCATTTTGAACCGAAGGCAATTGAGAATGAATGGATGCGGGCAGGCTTGTCTGCCCTTCTGCCCCATCTCCTCCTAAAAGCAGGACATACATTTCCTTTGTGAGGGTTCCAGGAAGAGGGTGCAACTCTCATTCCGGAGATGGAAAGGTCAGCCTGGACGTGAGTCTGCCCAACCAGATCTTATAACAGAACCCCTATCTGTCATTAGTTTCCCGCATGCATTTCCTCGTCATTTCTCCACAGTTTATCATCCTTGAAGCCCAAGCCATGTTTCCTTTGTTACCATGGCATATGAACCCCTGAGTCTCACCATTTCTCTGATTTTCACTTACTTTTTGTGAACTTCCATGCACATAAATATCAACAAAAATTGAGTTCCTTTTATCCTGTCAATCTGCCTTTTACAAGTCGAATTCGCAGTCTGTGAGAGTGTAGAGAAAGTTTTTCCTCCAACAAAACACACACCCAGACACCCATATCAAGAAGTAGAATATTATCATGTTCGAAAAGTCCAGTCCTGTGTGCCTCTGGTTTTTTGCTTTTCTTTCAGGTGTGCTGACTTAGCTGCTCTTGAGGCATGTGGGATATTCCCGGGCCAGGGATCAAACCCACATCTCCTGCATTGGCAGGTGGATTCTTTACCACTGAGCCACCAGGGAAGCCTGTTTTTTTTTTTAATTAATTTATATTTGAGTATATTAATAGTTATTTACAATGTTGTGTTAATTTCAGATGTACAGCAAAGTGAATCTCTTATACATAGGCATATATCCTTTCTTTTAAAGATTCTTTTCCCATATAGACCATTACAGAGTATTAAGTAGACTTCCTATTTTTTGAAGCTATTTTTTAAAAAATATTTATTTAGTTGACTGTACTGGATCTTTATTTTTTTTAAATAATTTTTATTTATTTATTTGGCTGTGCTGGGTGTTAGTTGCTGCGTGGACTTTTCTCTGGTTGAAGAAAGCAGGGGCTACTCTCTAATTGCGGTGCTTGGGTTTCTTATTGCCATGGCTTCTCTTGTTTTGGAGTGCAGGCCCCAGAGGGTTTGGACTTCAGTAGTTGTGGTGTGCACAGGCTTAGCTGCCACGTGGCATGTGGGATCTTCCTGGACCGGGAATCAAACCCATGTCTCCTGCATTGGCAAGTGGATTCTTTACCACTGGGCCACCAAGGAAGCCTGGCTTTGCTGGATCTTAGTCATGGCATGAAGGATCTAGTTCTCTTACTAGGGATTGAACTGGAGGTCCCCTACATTTGGAGCGTTGAGTCGTAGCCATTGGACCACCAGAAAAGCTCCTAGCTACTTATTTCATATTTAGTAGTATGTACATGTCAATTCCAAGCTCCAGTTTATCCCCTCTCCATCCTGTGTGCCTCTTCTGTAATACATCCTAATCCTAAGCAAGTCATTCTCCTGAATCTTGTGTTAATCTTTCCTTTGGTTTTCTTTACATTGTTTTTACCTACACATGGATTCCTAAATAGTACATTACTAGGCTTGCCTGTTTTAAAATTCTATTTAAGTGGAATCTAACTCATATCCTCTGTTTCTTGATGCTTTATCTTGTGTTTGTGAGATGCATCTATACTGATGAACGTGGCATAGTTTTCAGGTTTTTCACTGTTGCATTTGAGGGCTTCCCTGGTAGCTTAGACAGTAAAGTGTCTGCCTGCAATGTGGGAGACCTGGGTTCAATCCCTGGGTCAGGAAGATCCCCTGGAGAAGGAAATGGCAACCTACTTCAGTACTCTTGCCTGGAAAATTCCATGGATAGAGGAGTCTAGTAGGCTATAGTCCACGGGATCATAAAGAGTCAGACACGACTGAGCAACTTCACTGGTTCACTGATAGCCCAGTTGGTAAAGAATCTGCCTGCAACACAGGAGACCCTTGTTCATCTCCTGGGTCAGGAAGATCCCCTGGAGAAGGGCTAGGCTACCCACTCCAGTTATTCTTGGACTTCCCTTGTGGCTCAGCTGGTAAAGAATCTGCCTGCAATGGGGGAGACCTGGGTCCAATCCCTGGGTTGGGAAGATCCCCTGAAGAAGGGAAAGGCTATCCACTCCAAGGACTGTATAGTCCATGGGGTTGCAAAGAGTTGGACCTGAGTTTTGGGTTCAGTCCCTGGGTCTTCAAGATCCCCTAGAGAAGGAAATGGGAACCCACTCCAGTATTCTTGCCTAGAAATCCCTTGGACAAGAGGAGCCTGGTGGGCTCCAGTCCTTGGGGTTGCAAAGAGTCAGACACGACTTAGTGACTAAACAATAGTAGTGCTTAGGAGTGGAATTACTGAGTCGTTGGTAATCCATTTCTTGGTAATGTCAGTTTTTCAGTGTCAATACTATTTAGTCCTGTCATATCCTGCTGCTCCACATTCTTACATTTTAAACTGTATATCCCAGAGAAACTGAATGCTCCCAAGTCCCTGTTCTTACTCCAAGCTATGGCCCAAACTGCTGCCCTCAGCAGTTTAAAAAAGATGTAATTGTTCTCAAGTGATCAAAGTGTTCTGGAGTTAAACAGTGCTGATAGCTGTACAACTTTGTGACTGTGCTAGAAACCACCAAACTCTGTACTTGAAAAGGGCAAATGGTACAGTATGTGAAGTGAGTTACATTTCAGTTAAAAAATTGTCTGACTTTAACTTTTGATCATCTGTGAGGTTGGCAATGGTAACATGTAGTGGTTTGAATGTGTATTTTTCTGATTAATATTGTATTTGAAAACATTTTCATCTGTTTATAGAACATTTGTACTTCCTCTTCTGTTGCCCATTTTTACCTTTTGCCTTCTTTTGCCTATTTATGCATTTCTTTTACCTATTTTTCTGCTAGATTGTTTGCCTTTTCTTACTGATTCCTAGGGGCTATTTATATATTTTAGATCCTAATCCTTTGCTGATTATGTGTGCGCATGCTCAGTCACTCAGTTGTGTCTGACTCTTTGCGACCCTGTGGATTGTGGCCTGCCAGGCTCCTCTGTCCATGGAATTTCCCAGACAAGAATACTGGAGTGGGTTGCCATGCCCTCCTTCAGGGGATCTTCCCAACCCAGGGATCACACTATTACAAAGTCTCTTACATCTCCTTCATTGGCAGGTGGGTTCTTTACCACTAGCACCACCTGGGAAGTCCCCTCAGCCACCAAAGAATGAAACAATGCCATTTGCAGCAACATACATGGATTTAAAGGTTATCATAAATGAAGTAAGTCAGACAGAGAAAGACAAACCCCATATCGTATATGAATGCATATATGTGGCATCAAGGAAAATGGTACAGATGAACATACTTGCAGGGCAGGAATACAGACAGACACAGAGGATGGACATGTGGACACAGGTGGGGAGGGGGAGGGTGGGACAAATTGGGAGATTAGGATTGACATGCCTACACTGTGTTGTGCTGCGCCTAGTAGATTCTTTGCAACCCTGTGGCCTGCAGACCACCAGACACCTCTGTCCATGGGGATTCTCCAGACAAGAATACTGGGGTGGGTTCATATATACACTACCATGTGTGAAATAGATAGTTGGTGGGAAGCTGCTGTGTTACCCAGGAAGCCCAGCCCAGTGTTCTGTGACAACCTGAAGGGATGGGATATAGGGATGTGGGAGGGAGGCTCAAGAGGGAGGCGATACCGATACACTTATGACTGATTTCCATTGTACAGCAGAAACGACCACAGTGCTGTAAAGCAATTATACTCCAATAAGAAATATAAAACAGTGAGGGGCCTGTGGAGGTGCGGGGTGTGTTTGAATAGAGTGTTTGAGCTGTTTCAGGTTTTCTTTCAGGGCTGGAAGCAAGGCCAAGATTCAGTGAACTATTTGAAGCCTGGATCCAGCCAGTTGATGAGTCTCTGGGAGGAGGATCCATCCGGGAGATACTGCTGGGAGTTTGGTGTGCAGAACACGCAGTAAAGCAGGGCGCGAAGGGTCGGAGGAGATGATGCTATCAGCTGTTGCAGTGAAAATATGCTTCTCTTTCTCTCTTTTTTAATTTGTTTTTGGCTGCTCTGCCCAGCTTGCAGCTTGTGGAATCTTGGTTCCCCTACCCGGGGTTGAACCTAGGTCCTCTGCCGTGGAAGAGCCGGGTCTTAACCATTGGCCAGCCAGGGAATCCTGAAAACAAGCCTCTCTAATAAGCAGAATATGAGGAAATTGTTAGTAAGACTTTGTGGTAATTATGTCACTGGTCACAGGAGTTGCTATGACAGTGGCCGCCCCACTACCGGAGCCGGACACTAAGAAGGTGAGGAGGGGTTCTCTCTTCTGATAGTGGGGTGTGAGCCGCGCTGTTTCTAATTCCTGCAGCCCCTTGGGTCCTGCAACCTGGGGCTCAGCTTACCCCATACACCAGGCTTACTCTCCTTTGTCTCCCAGTGGTCGGTCTCGTCTTTTAACTTTAATTGAAATATAGTTCACATACTGCAAAGTTCACCTTTTTCTGGTCTTATTTATTTTAAATGGGACAAAGATGAACCTTTTCAATGATTAAAGTGTACCCTCCGGGGACGTCCCTGGTGGCTCAGTGGTTAAGACTCTGCACTTCGAACGCAGGAGGCACACGTTCCGTCCATGCTCAGGGAACTAAGACCCTTGAAGCTGCAAGCTTCAATAATAAATAAATAATAAAAGTAAGGGTACAATCTGGTGGTTTGTAATATAGTCACAAAGCTGGTGGAACTCTATTAGTTGTGCAACCATCCTCACTGTCTAATTCCAGAACATTCTCTCATCTCTTCAAGAGCTCGCACCTCTCTTCAGCTGCTGTGGGCAGCAGCTTGGGTGATGCTTCAGGGGAGGAGCAGGGCTTCGGGAGGGCTCAGACCCTCTCCCAAGCTCAACTTCAAGTGAGGAGGTTTCAGGGCTGCCCTGAAGGCGGTCGGCGTATGTACGGGGCACCCAGGCAAGCTGTGTGGCCTCAGACTTTGGTGGGTGGGGGTGCTGGGAAGCTGCTTGGAGAGGCAGGCACGATGGAGACCAGGGGGAGATGGCAATGTCCCCCGGGGAGGCGGGGACATTCAGGACAGGCCCCCCCACCCCCCCACCAATGACACTTCCCCCCACCTCCCCCAGCACTGGTCTCAGCTCTCGAATCCGCACTTCCGGGTTTATAGCTGAAGAGTCAGTGGTTGAAAATGCCCTGTAGGGGTGACTCCCTCACAGTTATCACCACAGCCAGATTCTCTGAGAGAGCTTATCTCTGGGCTGAGGGAAGGTGGAGCTCTGAGGCTGAGAAAGGAAGGAGGAGGGGCTGCCTTCTAGAAAGCAGAGGAAGGAAGGAAGATCAAGGGTTGGCAAAATTCTGCTGGGCCATGCAGACCACATGTACCTGGTCTTGTCCCCAGCCTCCATTTGTCATCCCCACACCTCAGAGGAAGGCATTAAAGGGCTCCTTCACCATCTCCTGGATCAGTCCTGCAATGGTAAGAACTCAAAGTTTTAAGAAGAACATATATTACTTTCCTGGGCTTCCCAGGTAGCTCAATGGTAAGGAATCTATCTGCCTGCCAGGCAGAAGACACAGGTTCAATCCCTGGGTCAGGAAGATCCCCTGGAGAAGCAGATGGCAACCCAGTCCAGAATTCTTGCCTGGAAAATCCCATGGACAGAGGAACCCGGTGGGCTACAGTCCATGAGGTCGAAAAACAGTCAGATACGGCTTAGTGACTAAACAATAACAACAATAACATTTCTTTCCTATATAGACTTAGAAAGTGTTTCCAGGATCAGTCTTTGGAGAGTGAAAGGAAACAATCGCATAGAGGAAGAAGTTGGTATTTACCCTGTAGAAATACTGTGTGGGTGATGCATGTGTGTGCTCAGTCATGTCTGACTCTGCAGTTCTACGGACCATAGCCGGCCAGCCTCTACTGTCCATGGACTTTTCCAGGCAAGAATACTGGATTGGGTTGCCATTTCCTTCTCCAGGGGATCTTCCCCACCCAAGGATCAAACCTGCGTCTCTTGCATCTCCTGCACTGGCAGGCAGATTCTTTACCATTGAGGTTAATTTATTGTACAGAATATAATTGCATTGCAACATTATTGCTATGGGCTTTCTAATTGTTTTTCTAAGACAGCAGGCACATGACATAAAATCTGAGAGTTTAATCATTTTTAAGTTCACAGTTCAACAGCATTAAGTACATTCGCATCATTGTGCAATCATTGCCTGCTTTCTGTTTTTAAAGAGCAACATTTTGGGCTCCAGCGGGAGACTTTGGCGCGATGTCTCACACCATCTTGCTGGTACAGCCTACCAAGAGGCCAGAAGGCAGAACTTATGCTGACTATGAATCTGTGAATGAGTGTATGGAAGGTGTTTGTAAAATGTATGAAGAACATCTGAAGAGAATGAATCCCAACAGCCCCTCTATCACATATGATATCAGTCAGTTGTTTGATTTCATTGATGATTTGGCAGACCTCAGCTGCCTTGTTTACCGAGCTGATACCCAGACATACCAGCCTTATAACAAAGATTGGATTAAAGAGAAGATCTACGTGCTCCTTCGTCGACAGGCCCAACAGGCTGGGAAATAGTTAAGTTTGGAATCATTAGGGGGACGGGGGTGGGCTTGGAACACAGTTTGTGCAGTGTGCTGTAGTGGAAGTTTTGTATTATAGTTATCCTGTTTCCATTTTGGTATACCCTAGCCAGAGTTGAATGTATTAGATAAAATGTGATAATCTTGTTCAATCTGAAAGCCCCTTTGCCCCCTTCCCCCCCTTTTTTTTTACTTAAACATTTTTATCATGATTTAGATGGAAGTTGGTTTTTGTCAGTTAATGTTGGTTCCAGTCCCTCAAACTGTTCTTACCTGCTTTATAACATCCACTGTACTAATCCTCCTTCAAATTGGGGTGGGGAATGGTGGTGCAGTTTAGTTATGTCCTCAAGATAAAGTCTTGGTGAAAAACAAATAAACGTTCTTTAGGTAAAAAAAAAAAAAATAAAGAGCAACATTTTGATGTGGCTAGGAAGTCCACGACAGGGACCATCCCCCTCGGTATGGCAGGGCCCTTACCCTCCCCATACCCCCAAAGGCAAATGTCCCCATCTCAAGAGAGGGGGCTTTCGACAGCCTGCTGCTTCCACAGCTCCACCTCCATGTAAAGTGAGGCTTGACCAGCTTAGCCCGGCCATTTGGGTTGACAGAACCAAGGATGCGGAGCCCACAGACCCCATGCTGTTGGGAAGGCACTGACTTCTGACCTGTGAGTCACCCTAGCTTGGCTGACCCTGGCTTGGCCTTGGCAGGGCTGTGTGCCACCTCAGCTCCCGCCCAGAGCTTTCCCAGGCTGCTCTGGATAAACCAGAGCAGAGAGGGGAGAAAAGCGTCCTCAGCCTGGGAACCAAGCTGAAGGCTCCGGGGTTCCGGTCGCCCAAGTCAGCTGTCAGCTGGCCAAGCCCTGCCCTTTTCAGGACCCACGTCAGCTGCCCCCTGGCTTGTCAGGTCCGCTGCCACCCAGAGCCCCTTTGGATAAGAAGCCCTTTCACACCTGTCCAGGGGCCATGAGAGTGAAGGGTGGGTCCGCCTAAATCTCCCAGATAAACAACTCGGCCCACATTCCGCCCTTGCGGGTCAGGGAATCAGCTCTGTGGTAGGAAGGACAATCACAGCAAGGTTTGGTTGTAGGACTCCTGAACCATGTGCTCTGAGGATTATGGTCAGGTGAGGAGGGGTGAAGGTGGTGGGCAAGAAGAGTCAGAGGGCAGGTAGGGAGCCCAGCATTGATCAAAGATGAGACGGCTCCCTGGCCCGGTGTCAGGGAGGTTGGCAGCAGGCCTCTGCTCACTGTAGCCTGGAAGAAGTTGCAGACTGGCAGCGCAGCCCTGTGCAACAGCTGGGTGGGGGTGAGGCGTGGTCACTGGACAAGCCAGGGAGGGAAGTTAATTGGCCTTGACAGGTGCCAGCAGTTAAGCGGCCCTTCTCACCTGCCTATTGCTTTCCTTACTAACCTTTGCTCAACCAGCAGTCTTCCCTTCCTCCTCTACCTGTTCCAGCCCCTCCCAAGCACCCAAGTCTGAACTCTCAGCTCACATCATCCCCTTGAACTCTGAGCTGAGGTTCCAGCTTCCACCCGCCTTGCCCTCCTCTGAGTTCACTCCCACAGCCCTCTCTCCTCAGGATGTTGGGGGATTTAACCTGTACCGCGGTGGGTTTGCTTTTAAGCCTAGGCAAGGTGAATAATGTGCACGCTCTGTTGTGTCCGACTCTTTGTGACCCCATGGACTGTAGCCCATCAGGTTCCTCTGTCCTTGGGGTTCTCTAGGCAAGAATACTGGCGTGGGTTGCCATTTCCTTCTTCAGGAGATCTTCCCAACCCAGGGATCAAACCTGGGTCTCCTGCATTGACAGGTGGATTCTTTACGACTGCACCACCCCCCTACCCCCGCAAAGAAATCACAGCCTGAATTCACCAGGTCTGTGGACTCTTGTAAGCTTTCATCAATATTTTTGTTCTTTAAAGCATTTCAGCTGTTATGTAATACTGAACTTGGGCCATGCGTGCAAAAGTCTTAATTTCAAAACTTGGCCCTAAGATTACTCTCTGTCAGTGAAACTTACAGAATAATTTACATACAAGGGAGGAGATTGGGTCACCTGAAGAAGTGAGTCATCTAGGACAGAGACCTGTAAGTACTTGAAGATATTTGGGAAACTTGCAGTCAATCAAGGGCGCAGGGCCTTAGTCCCAGATAAGTCAAGATGGATTCCAGATATCTGTACTTAATATCCCAGGTGGATCTGATGCAGGTAATGCCAATCCACCCTTGAGAAACATGGAGTCCCCTCTGAGAGGTATGGCTGGAAGGTGATGTATTTAGTTAAGAAAGCTGGAATCTGTCTGAAGAAAGGGAGGGAACACAGGAAAAGTGGGCACCCCTCATACCTTATGGTCAGGAGTACAAAATCATGTAACCTGTGGAAAACACTTAGATGGTGCTTCAAAAATTTAAAACATAGATATTAACCTATGACTTGGTGATTCCACTCGTAGGTATATACTTAAAGAAATTGAAAACAGGTACTCAAACCAATGGGTTTCCCAGGTGGCTCCGTGGTAAAGAATCTGCCTGCCAATGCAGAAGACACAGTAGATACCATCCTGGGTCAGAGAAGATCCCCTGGAAGAGGAAATGACAATCCACTCCAGTATTCTTGCCTGGGAAATCCCATGGACAGGGCAGCCTGGAGGGCTGCAGTCCATGGGGTTACACAGTCAGACGCAACTAAGCACGAACAACTCAGTCCACTATTCAAACAAATACACACATGCGTGTGCATTAAGTTGCTTCAGTCGTGTCCGATTCTGCGACCCTATGGACTGTAGCCTGCCAGGCTCCTCTGTGGAATTCTCCAGGCCAGAATACTGGAGTGCGTTGCCAAGCCCTCCTCCGGGGGAATCTTCCCGACTAGGGGATCAAAACTGTGTCTCTTATATCTCCTGCATTGGCAGGCAGGTTCTTTACCACTAGCACCACCTGGGAAGCCCAAACAAATACATGAACACGTTTGTTGCAGGACTATTCATAACAGCCAAAAGGTGGAAAAAACCCAAGTATCCATCGAGTGATGAATGGACTTCTGTGTTATGTGAATTTCCCCCAGTAAAATAAAACTAAGAAAAAAAAAATGGAGGGCAGGATGGGGACAGGGGAAATGTCCAGGGGAACAGACCGTCTGTGAGATAGGGAAGTCTGTCGGGCTCCGCTCCCCTCCTGGGGAGATGTGCCTGCAGACTCTCTGACACCTTTGCTCTGCTTTCCTACTCACCAAGCAACCTTCTGATTATTAATGTGGTCTCCTAGGAGCTTGGTGCTTGTGCTGAAAACAAGATGACTGAGCTACCAGAAGTGGCTGTTACAGTGAGGAGCAGGCTGGCATCTCCTGATGAAGCACTCCTTTGACTTGGAGGGGTACCCATGCGTCTCTACTGAGCTTGCTGCCTGCGACAGAGTCAGTACAGTCCCACCTTCGTACTACTGTGGGAATTGTTGCTTTGGTCAGCAAACATTTACTGAGAGATGACTCTGTGCCAGGCACTGATTTTAAGCTCTGGGAATTCAGCATTGAACGTGATGGACACAGTCCCTTCCCTCATGATGCTTACATTCAAGTGATCAAATAACAGATATGGTGAGCTGAACAGATGTGCGTGCATGCTAAGTCGCTTCAGGCGTGTCCGACTCTGTGTGACCCCATGGACTGAAGCCCACCAAGCTCCTCTGTCCATGGGATTCTCCAGACAGGAGTACTGGAGTGGGTTGCCATGCCCTCCTCCAGGGGGATCTTCCCAACCCTGGGATTGACTCACGTCTCTTACATCTCCTGCATTGGCAGCTGGTTCTTTACCACTAGTGCTACCTGGGAAGCCTGAACTGAACATAGTAATGGGCAAAAAGCGGGCTCAATGAATAGAGATCTTCTCATTATTCTTGGCCCGTGTGAGAAAAGGTTTGTGTGATAATTTCCAAGAACTCACCCTCCCTTGTCTCAGCAGTGGCGGCAGCTACCTTCTCCTTCGGATTCCTTGTCTCCTGCCAGTTACCAAGACATGCCAGCCACACCTGCTCCCACGCATCCCCTCCCTTGCCCACCAGTGTCTCAGGTAGTCTCCAGCAATGGAACCCACCCAGAAGTCCTGCTCTAACTGGTTTTCATGACCATGTGATTGACCACGCACTGAAACATGATCATGGAATGCTTCTACATACACATTCTTCATGGAAAATGTATGAGGTCTTTTTCCTAATTTTTTAAAATGGAATCAGAGGACTTGGTTCTTGGACAGATGGTTGGTGTGAGGCAAGATGAAAAGGTTGAGTGGCCATGTTCTGTTTAACACACCCATGCTTCTTGGTTACACTTGGTTTCTAAACCCAAATAGCATTGCCCATCCAAGGTCTGCCCTAGACTGTGAGCCGGGAATCACAACCCTATGTTTCTCTCTGGTTTCTGATCTTCCCCATCCTTATTTACCACTTTGCAAAATGAAGGCACTTCCTTAGCTGATTTGGTTTAAACTTATGCGGAGTAGGGTAAGAGGGATGTTGGTAACGTGAGCTGCATCCAATGAGGTTCTGCTCCTGGGCTTGGTACCTGGATATGGTCCTTTGTGAAAGTTTGTCAGGCTGTGTATTCATGATCTGAGCACTTTTCTGTGTATATATTTTACTTCAAACAAACATGAAAATAGGGGGCTTCCCTGGTGGCTCAGTGGTAAAGAATCCACCTGCCAATGCAGGAGACACACACGGGTTTGACACTTGGTCCGGGAAGATCCCACAAGCCGTGGAGCAACTAAACCTGTGAACCACAGCTACTGAGCCTGTGCTCCAGAGTCCGTGCTCTGTGACAAGAGAAGCCACCACGATGAGGAGCCTGTACACGGCAACTAGAGAGTAGTCCCTGCTCGCCACAGCTAGAGAAAAGGCTGTGCAGCAACAAAGACCCAGCACAGCCAAAAGTGAGCAAATAGATAATTTTAAAAAATGAAAACAAGGCATATGTACTAAGATACTTTTATGAAGATGCTTTTCTCGATGCTCTTTATGATATTAAAAATTGGAAATATCTTGCATGCATGAGAGGATTGGTGAAATAACGTTTATTGTATCTGTAAAGCAGAATATTACATAGTCATTAGACATGTTGACGGAAGTGTGTATTTATTCACTGAGAGGTGTTGAGTAAACGATATAAAATAAGCTAGAAAAGAAAGTATATTCCAAAATAGTAAGAAAGTGATCATCTTTGAGCAGAATATTGGTGTTAATAAAGTTAACTAATCTGAGGTGCTTGTTACAAATTTCTGGGTCCCCAAACCCAGAAATTCTCTTTCAGTCTTCCCCAACCCCCAACCATACATTTCTATACACCTAGGTAATTGTTATGTTCCTATCCTTTTGGGGGGCCTTGGACCCCTTTCAGAATCTGATGTAAACTATGGATCCTTGCCCCCAAAACGAATGGACACACCAAATCTTGGATACAATTTGGTGGACCATGACTTTAGTTAAGAACCCCTAGTATTGGGGTGAAAGGTCGACCTCCCGTAATTTTCCTCTCATTCTTATTTCTTCTCCAAAGACCTCTTTGCTCCCAACTCCTTAAAGGTCAAGAACCTCTGCCAGGCAGCCCAGGGCCTTCGCCAGGGTCAGAGCACATTCCTTTGTGTGTTTTTGTAGGGTTCCTGCTGCCACCCAGGGGGAACCCACCTGGTGGGAAATGTAGGCAGCGGAGTGGCCGCGGGGTGGCCCTGAGGCCTGCTTTGAGAGCGTGCCTGCGTCACCCGAGGCTCTCTTCCCACCGGAGCAGGAGCGCCCCCCAGAGTGCAGCCTTCTCCGCACCTCCTGCTCCTCCCCTCTGGCTGTACAAGTCTGAGGAAGCCATCCCCAAAGTTTTGATGCTCCTTTGTTTCTAACTTTTTATTTTGTATTGGGGTATAGCCGATTAACAAAAAACATGATAGTTTCAGGTGAACAGTGAAAGGACTCAGCCATACATAAACACGTAGCCTTCTCCCCCAAACTCCCTTCCCATGCAGGCTGCCGCATAACACTGAGCAGAGTTCTCTGTGCTGTACAGCAGGTCCTTCTCGGTTATCCACGTTAAACAGAGCGGACTGTACACGTCTGTCTCCGACTCCCTAACTGTCCCTTCCCCCCAGCCTCTCCCCCACCTCTCCCGGCAATCACAGTTTCGGTCTCTGAGTCTGTGAGTCTCTTTCCATTTTGTAAGTTCATTTGCATCATGTATGTACCCAACATTGATGCTGCTTCTTGATGACAACCGAAGTCCCTCCATTCATCCTACATGTGTAGCATGTACCACTTGACATGCGCTGTTCTGGGCCCTACACGGAGATGGGAAACTCTCCTGCAGTAAACCAGGAATGGGGTCAAAGCCATGGCTTGTGTGCCTTAAGGTGAGCAGCATCATAAACTTTAGGGCCCCAGGAATATTTTATTAACACCTTACGAAGAGAGAGCCTCTTTTTGTGTGTACCTGTAAAAGTCGTGGACTCCCAGGCAGGGGCGCAGGGGCGGGCTCTGCCGCCTCTGAGGGGAAAAGAGGAGAGTCAGGAGAGTCAGGTCCATTTGGGGCCAGAGGCGTCGGCGACACGAGAAGAGAGCTCGGCCACCAGGTGGCGTCACCGGCCGGGCTGACAGCAATTCATCCCGGGAAACCAAATCCCGCGGCTGTCCTCTGACCTCCTTTCCAGCACAGACCTGACTCCACTAGCTGCAAAGCAATCCTTTCCCCGAGAGGACCCCCGCCCTGACACCGCGGCGTGGGGCCTGCAGTGCCTGTGGGGGCCACCACGGTGCTTCTCCCTTGACCCCCCAACTTGTCCCCAGGTCTGCCCTAAGGGGCATCTCGGTTCCAAGTCCCTGGGGGCCGCTCCTGCCCAGCGTCCCCAGCGTCCTCTTCCTGGCTCCAGGCTGAGCTGCCAGGCTGGATGAACCGGGGAAAGGTTCATGACACAGGGCAGGACAGCTGTCTTAGCTTTGGTGTAATAAAAAGAAAACCCGAACACTTTTCTTCTTCTTATTTTTTAATATCTAAGATTAAAAAAAAAAACAACAAAAAACCCAAATCCAACAACCCAAAACAATCCCTCTGAACATGCCAGGTCCCAGGTCCCATTCCCAGTGCTGTTCTGAAGAAGCTGCCTGCTGGCAGCTCTGGGGTCCTGTCCCTGGGGAGACCCCAGGGGGTGGGCAGAAACCATCCTGGCCTTTATGCCAGCACCTGGGACAGCCAAGGACCCGACTTCTCAGGAAGACCGCCAGGACTGTTCTTAAGACATGTGTTTGCCCTGGGAGGAAGTTTTCCCTGGAGTCTGCATTGAGGGCTATTTCTTGTGGAGAAACTTCATTTTATTGCCTAAAAAAAGAAAATGAGAACATTGCACCAGGCCGAGTTAAAATTCTGCCCTTTCCACACCAGCTGTGCTGTGGACAACTGGGGTTCCCACATAACCCCCGAGCTTCACCCCAGGGCTCAGAAGCTGGGGGGATTCCCCCTGCCTGGGTGCCCCTGCACTCCTCATACGCCTACCCTATGAACAGGGATCTTTAGGAAGGAAGACTGTCAGAGCTGCAGACTGTCAGTTGCTTCTGAAATGGTGACACAGGAAGCATGGACTGTCACGCCTCCCTGCAAGCCCTGAGGGGAACAAACGACCGGCTTGGCCCTGCGGGAGGTAGGTGGTCCCTTCGCAGGCACCAGCCACCCCATCGTGAGGCTCTAAGCATGACCCCTGCAGGTCCTTGGAGGGGCTGTCCTCACCCCAGCTCTTCCTCACTGGGGCCTGCTCCCTCCCTCCCTCATGCTTTTTGCTTCCTTCTCCTCCTCCATTTCCTAGCATGGGCCTCTTTTGGCTGGTTAAACTGGAGTCCTTACTGAAATTTTTACATTTCCACTTTTCAGGGTCATCTGGAGGCTGGCCCAGGTCTCTACCGCCAGGGCCGCCTTCTCGGGTTCCATTCATCAGATTTCCAAGCCCCACTCCCCAGAAGACTGAAGATGTGGCAGGCAAGAGTGAAAGAAGAGCAACGCAGCCAGGGCCCAGGAGGGCAGGGAGAGGGCTGTGTGTCCGCTCCGGGGACAGGGCAGAACAGGAGGGTGGTAAGATGCTGACTCGGCCCAGGGGGCGCAGGCCTCAGAGTTCAGCATCATGAGCCCCAGCTCCGGTGGCAGGAACTGGCCAAGACCCCGTGGCCCCCGGGGCTGCTGCTGGGAACCCAGACCCCTGGGCCTCACCTAGTCCCTTCAGGAACCTGTTGACACCACTGTGCTCTCCGCTGGGGAGTGTTTCCAGGTACTCCTGGGCTCGGACCTCAAATAGACCTGTTGGCGAGAGAAATCCCAACCACTTTAGTTCCTTCTCTTGGTGCTTCTACACGCATTCGCTTCCTTACTGCTGCAGACAAGGGAAACCTTGCCGCTGAGACAGAGCTGCTCCATAAACATGCTTTGAATTGTAAGATTTAAAAGGGTGTTTTTTCTGACCTTATAATTTCCCAGCCTCGTGCAGTAACTGTCTTTGGAAAGCTGTAAAGCTAGCTCGTATGTGAAGTCCTAGTTTTCCTCGATGAACACCTTCCAAGCACCTGCACTGTGTCAGGCCCACGATTTCAGAGAAGAACCAGACGGTCCCGGCCCTTCCCTTCTCCTGGAGTTCTCCCCTAAGAGGGCTTCTGGCCAAGCAGCCTGCCTCCTGGGAGCCTGGCTGCCATCTAGGGACTCAGGAGGGCAGACAGGCAGGGACCTTCAGTTCTAGCCCTGGGCTGGAGCCTCAGGCTACTGTCTTCATCTCCCACTGATCTTCTATCAAACAGTGATCTGTACCTGGCAGGTCTTCTAGTGAATTCTTTGATCAAGGGTTGTGTGCCTCCTCCTCGTCTCTAACCCACCTTCTCTTGTCTCTCCAGATACCCTCACCAGAATCATCTAAGGTATGAGAGCCCCCTTGCTGCTTTGCACAGAGCTCTGGGGATGCGGAGCTTTGCTGCCTTAGCTCAGTGTCTGTGATCGCGGCACCAGAGGACACGCAGGCCTGGGTCATCTGCTCCCGCACCCCTGACCCTGGTCACCGGGTGGCAGCTCCTCAGGGTTAATCATCTATCTCTCGGGTCCTCTGGCCTAGCTCCCACCTGGGGTTTCTAGCTTTCAGATTCCCCCAAGGACTTAAAGAGCATGGAAGAAAGAGACAGAACGGTTTCATCCTCTTCCACACACTTCCCGCTCCTGATCACTAGAGGTGTGATGGACCCAGCAACAGGGACAGGGACACTGAGGGAGACAGGAGACCCTGAGAGCCGGGGATGGGGAGGGGTGGAGAGAGGGCCCTCGGGCTCCCCAGGCCGGAGTGGGGGGCAGCACATGGAGCGGAGGGTGGGGCCAGCCTCTCTTCCTCTGTCCATCCCCAGGTCCCAGGGGACAGGGTGAGGAAGGAGGGCAGAAGGGACTAGGGGAGGCCCAAGGAAACAGAGGAGAGATGCCACAGAGAGAGGAGGGAGAGGGTGTCCTTGAGAGTCTGGTCAAGCTGGGGGACGAGGACAGAGGAGAACTTGCACCAGAACTGGGAGCAGGGTTCTGGGCGTGGGGAGCAGAGGGAAAGTGACACCCGAGGAGATGGCAGGGGCCCCGACCTTTGGCGTCCTGCCGGCGCAGCTCCCGCTCCTGGATGAAGCCCCGGAACGTCTGGGTCTCCATGAAGACCTCCAGGAACCGGCGGAGGCTCTTGGAGGAGACGGCTTTGCGGAAGGCCTCTCGCTGCAGCTGCAGGGTCCTCTCCTCGCGCTCGCCCGCCGTCAGGAACAGCGAGTAGTGGCCCACGATCTCCACGAAGAAGCGGACAAAGGCTTCAGACACCACCTCGTTCAAGGGGCTGGACTCAGGGCCTGAGCAGAGCAGGGGAGGACCAGGACCGCTGAGGGTGGGGGCAGAACCTCTGGGACAAACCAGTCAGAAAAGACAAGGATGCCATTCCAGGTCCCTGGAAGGCCAACTGTGATGATCCATGAAAGAGGTTCCCCGCAGTGAGCCTGTCATTTCTTCCCTACCTTTAAACAGATATTTTAGGGCTAAACTGGGGGTGAGGTGGGAGAGGTTTTTCCTACAACTCGCTGCTGAAGGAGATGAGTGCCAGCCTCTCTTCCTTGTACACTTCGCTGCCTATTTTCTGACTTAATCCCATGCCAAGTGGACAGATGCCCATAGTCCATTGCTCCCTGGCTCCAAGGATGGAGGCAAGGGTGCAGTCTGGGAGGTGGTTGAGCATTTACCTCGCTTGCCGTCCAGGGGCCCGTCATCCTGCTCACTAGCCAGGTCATTCCTCTGCTCTAGAATGTGTTCCAGGGCTACCTGAAGCTTCCGGGGCAGAATGGAGTCCTCGTCGTCCATCTGTAAAGCAGAATAAACGGGAGTCATTGTCCCAGCATTTCCCAGGAGGGTGGCTGCACCCTGGCCAGCAGGACACAGCAGATTCCACAGGGCAGGCCTGGCACGGTTCCTGGTTTAGTGGAAAGAACACAACTTCGAACCAAAGGCTTGAATCTTGGTTCCACTCTTAAAAAGCTACAGGAGCCTCAGCTTCCCCATTTGGTAAAATAGGTTACCTCATTGTGAAGATCAAACGCAACAAATAAGATGGCGATGAATGAAACTGAAGAAGATATAAAATAAATGGAAAGATATTTTGTGTTCATGGATTGCAAGAATAAATATTGTTAAAATGTCCATGCTACTCAAAGCCATCTATAGGTTCCATGCAAATTCCTATGAAAATTCCAATGACATTTTTCACACAAACAGAAAAAAAAAATCCTAAAATGTGTATGGAACTATAAAAGACTCTGAACAGCCAAAATAATCTTAGGAAAGAAGAACAAAGCTGGAGGCATCCTAATTCCTGATTTAAAACTTTATCATGGAGCTGTAGTACTCAAGACAGTATGGTTGTTGTAGTTCAGTGTCTCAGTCCTGTCCAGCTCTTTGCAGCCCCATGGACTGCAGCACGCCAGGCTTCCCTGTCGTCCCCTGCCCTCTTCTGGAGCTTGTTCAAACTCACGCCCATTGAGTTGGTGATGCTATCTAACCATCTCATCCTTTGTTGTCCTTTTCTCCTTCTGCCTACAATCTTTCCCAGCATCAACTGGCATAAAAACAGAAACACAGACCAACACTGGAGGACAGGGAAGCCTGGTGTGCTATAGTCCATGGAGTTGAAAGAGCTGGGCAGGACTGAGAGACTGAACGACAACAAGATAAACAGAAGAGAATCGAGAGGTCCGAAATAAACCCATTCATATACAGTCAACTAATGTTTGACAAGGGAGCTGAATATTCAACGGGAAAAGGGTGGGTGCTTACCTAAATGGTACTGGAAAAACTGGACATCCACATACGAAGGAATGAAATTGAACCCCTATCTTGTACCTCTCCCCCAAATTATGTGGATTAAAAAAAAAATGGATTACTCACTTAAATATAAGGCCAGAAACTGTAAAACTGCTGGAAGAAAATACAGGTGAAAAGCTCTTTGACACTGATGTTGGCAACAATTTTGGGGGATATGACACCAAAAGCACAAGCCACAAAAGCAAGAATTCACAAGTCAGAGTCCACGCTGAAAAGCTTCCGCACAGTAAAACGATCACTCACCAAAACAAAAAGGCAACCTCCAGAATGGGAGGATGTATGTACACATACACGTACACACACACGCACAATGGGGTATTATTCGGCCATAAAAGGAAAGACATACTGCTTCTGTGACTACATTGATAGACCCTGAAGACATAATGCTAAGTGAGGTAGACCAGACAGCAAGAGATAAATACTGTATGTTCTTACTTATATGTGGAATCTAAAACACTGAACTCAAAAAATTAATTAAAAAACTGAACTCACGAAAACAGAGAGTAGAGAGGTGGTTACCAGGGGCGAGGGGTGTGGAAAAGGGCAAATGTTGGTCAAAGGGCACAACTTCCCAGCTACAAAACGAGTAAATTCTGAGGAATCTAATGTCTAGTTTGGTGACTATAGTTAAAGTATACTTAAAAGTTGTTAAGAGAGGAGATCTTAAGTGTTATCCCCCCATACACAGGAAATGATGTGAGGGGATGGAAGGGTTAACTAATCGTATTGTGGTTCTAATTTCTCAACGTATGTGTCTATCAAATCATCATGTTGTATGTCTTGAATTGAAATATGTTATATGTCAATAATAGCTCAGTAAGGCGGGGAGGAATTAAATGCAACACAACCAGCTTGTGAAAGTTCCCTGCACCCAAGCGGCTACTCAACAAATGTTCCCCAATGCCCCACCCCACAAGGCGGCTGATTCCTATCAGGGGCTCTGGTCAGGACAGATGACCAGTATGACTGAACGCTGGCTTTATGATCTGGGTCTCAGAGCAGGAGGGCCGTGGGGAGGGGCCTACCCAGAGGGCCCTTGGGAAGTGAAAGTAGATGGAACTAACGATAAGGAACAGCATTATCATGCATAACTTTTCAGTGGCCACTCCAAGTTTATTTTATTTATTTATTTGGCTGTGCCATGTAGCACGTGGGTTCCCCCACCAGGAACTGAACTGCACCCAACCTTCATTCTCTGAAAATGAAAGTCGTTTATGATCATTATAGAAAATGTATGATAATATTAAAACAATCTAAAATCGCTCATAATCTGTCTCCTTTTCAATCTCCCACCCTAAGACAACCAGAACTGATGTTTTGGTGAGTTTTCCTTTCTTTCTATATATATACATCCCCCCCACCCCCGCTTCTATTCTTTAAAAAAAACAAAAGGTCCGCAAAGTAATGTATATAATTTTTATCCTGATTTTTCATATTATATCATGAAATTTGTTGTCAAATATTTAAAGGCATGTTGAAAAAGGTTAAGTGTCTACAGTTATAACCTACACAAAGATTCTGTCAGCAAACTATGCTGTGACAGAGCACATGGGAATCAATCCTTTGTCCAAACCCCTCTTCTTTGGCCCTGCCTTCTGTCCTGTCCTCAGTCAAGCCCTGGCTGGTGACTGCCAAAGCCTGGGGCCTGTTTTGCAATTCCAGGCCCACCACCGAGCTGGAAGGGTGAGCTCGAAACAACAAAGAGGTGAAAACAGAGCAAGCAGTGGGTTGAAGCTGGGTTGCTTCTTACTCACCTGTCTGAGGAACCGATTGTTGACAAGGTCGACCACGAGGACCTACGAGGTGAGGAAAAGGGACTGTTACTGCCAGCAGGGCTTCCAGAATACAGAGGTGGACTGTTAGCCTTCTTCCTTGGCTCCCAGAGAGGCGGCCGGGTGGGGGTGGAGTGGGCCAACTGTGGTTTCCTGACATTGCCACTGAAGCCACAGATGATGAAGGGGGAGGTGGGGAAAAAGCTTTCCAGACATGCATGCTTTCAACACTGTCACCGCAGGCTAGGATACGTGTGGGCCAAAGGCTGGACTTCCTGCCCTGTTCCTGGACTGGCTAAGGCAGAGCCATTCCAACTGTTTTTTTAGCCTGTGGGTCGCTGAGGCAGAGAGAGAGGCTAGAGCCCCAGCTTGTTCCCACTCCACTGGATTCTGCCACCCCCGCCAGGCCTTCCCCTCCTACCTCCCAGTTACCCACTTAGTCTTGTCATTTCTCTTAATGGGACAAAAGGGGAGAGACCCAGCAGACTGGACCCAGCAGGACAGTAAGTCAAGCGCAGGTGCTGGGCTTCCATGAGTCAAGGCTTTCGTCCTCCTTCCTCAAAGTGAGGCTGAGACTCGGGGCCACAACTAGGGAGAGATAAGTGAAGGGCCTGGGGCACAAAACTTAGGAAGGCGCCCATTCACCGGATCACAGTGTGGACCGCTGGCTATGACGGAGGAGGAGCAGGGAGCCTGCGAGCCCGCCGTGTTTCCACAATAGCGGGAACCAAGGGCTCTAACACAGGGGCCGGGAGCTGAGGGGGGCTGTCCTTCCTTCTCACACCCTCTCCTGGGGGTGGGACTGAGCTGTCTTCAGGCTCACAGGATACCGAGGAAAACCCTCTGCAGTTCATAAACCCACACTCAAAGACCTGAGTCTGCTGGCTAATCTCTAACGGGACTGTAGGACCATGTGGGCAATTAGTGGAGCTGCGTCTTGGGACACCGGGAGGGTTCAGGCCTGGCTGTTCTGTGCAGCATGATTAGTCCCCACAGTTCTGCCCTCAGTCCTGGAGACAAAAACCAGTCTGAGGAAGAGGCTGGGACTCAATAACCACAGAGACGCTAAGCAGGGCTTTTCTCATTTGGATCCAGAACTCAATTACTGAACACATTTAGGTTATTGCCTTTTTGACTGACACGACAAAGGACCTACTTATAGGAACACAGTCCTTCTCAAGACTTTGTTATTGGCCCAGAGATGATTTCCAGTTACCATTAGCTCTTCCAGTGCTTTCTACCCATGGCAGAGGGGTGGACGGGGGGAGTACAGGGCAGATGGCTCTTTACCGATTAGGTGTATTAAAATCTGGTAAATTGTTGGTTGGGCTTCCCTGGTGGCTCAGAGGTAAAGAATCCACCTGCCAATGCAGGAGACACAGCTTTCCATCCATGGATGGGGAAGATTCCCTGGAGAAGGAAATGGCAGCCCACTCCAGTATTCTTGCCTGGGAAATCCCATGGACAGCGGTCCGTGGGGTCGCAAAGAGTGGGACACGATTCAATCCCAGCAACAAACTGTTGACTGCAGCCCTTCTCAATGGGTGTCCACAGCTGTAGGTTCATTTAGAGGGGAAACCGAGTCTGCAGTCAAGAGGTCCTGCTGAAGCTGACTTGGTGGGGGTGCTGACTCACAGACAAGGCCGCGGGGTCCCGCCGCTCCCCTGACCCTGCCTGCTGGCAGAGCCACGGGCAGCCCCCTTCCCACTGCCCCTGCCCCCACAGGGAGCTCACCTCCTCCAGCGGCAGCTCCCTGAGCAGCGGCAGCGAGCTGGTGAGCAGCCCGATGAGGAAGGGCGTCGGCGAGCACACGATGTCGATCATGGCGGGCGGCAGCACGGGGATGTACGTGTGCTGCCAGCTGAAGGGGTAGATGGCCGCCACCAAGGCGTGGCAGCACGTGGACAGGGTGCTGAGGCGGGGAGAGAGGGGAGGGGGGCCGGCTCAGGAGGGCAGGCCGCCTCCACGAAGACGCCAGAGGGGACGGGTCACACGCCAGCACCCCGGCCTCCCCCACCCACAGAACGCCCCCGAACAGCGAAAGCCCCCTTTCTCATGGCTGCTCCTCCTCTCAGTGAAGAGGCTTTGTACTGGAACCCACGTTCTCTCCGCCAAGTGTGAACACCTAGGTGTGGTCAGGGGGGACAGGGTACGGCCTCCCGTGTTCAGGTGCAGCTGTCCGCTCCAAACGGCTCGGTTGTGCAAAAGCGAAATTCATGTACTTCTTGCCCAGAATTCAAAACACAGAGAAATAACAACGCTGAGAGACGGACTCAGTCTCTCTTAAAGCAGGATGATCCTACTGTAGCCTGGTACTGGCGAACGCTGGGCCTGACAATTGTGTGGGATCCACAAGGCTTTGCTCCGTGCCTGCACTTGTGTTCGGTTTGTGGAATGAACGGGTGGATTACCTGGGAGCATGGCTTTTATATCATGTCTGCGGAGCTGCAGCACAGTGACGACTGGCAGCTTCCGAGATGAGCGAGAGCAGCCTTTCTCTTCTTCCTTGAAATTGCTTCTTATCACTAAGTGAGCCTGCTCCCAGTGGCTCCCCTCTCCTCTCATCCTGATACGCTGTTTCTAAAACGCTGTGGGGTTGGAAACTCTAGAAGCTTGTTAGAAGTGTCTAGTGCAAGAGTAAAACAAAAGTGAGGGCCCAGTGGATTCGCCCAAGAGTATACCGGGTCATCTTCGGGTCCCTGTAACCAGCACTGCATCTGTTAGGACACCTTCTGAATGTTCGCCCTGGTTCTCCGCTGGGCTCCGTTCACGTCAAGTTGCAAGGAAGCTGAGTTCTGGATGGATGAATGCTCCTTTACTGCGTTCCCATGATGTCACTCACACACCTATAATCTCGTTGCCATAAAACTTTCCTGAGCCCATCAAAAAAAATCACTTAGCTCTGGTTTACTTAAGAAGTGGACTAAAAGATACTGGCTAGCAAGTGAACTCAGCCAGGCAGAACGAGACATGTATTGTATGATTCCAGTTACATGAAGGACTTAGAATCAGCAAATGCATCGAGACAGAGTAGAAAGGGAAGTTAGGAGGGGCTGGAGGAAGGGAGAGGGGCACGTTGTTGCTGAAAGAGGACAGAAGTAGAGTTGAGATGATGAAAAAGCTCTGGAAATGGATAGTAGCGATGGTTGCAAACGTTGTGAATGTGCTAAATGCCCCTGAATTTTACCCTTAAAGTTTATTAAAATGGTAAAATTTATGATTATGTCTATTTTACTGCAATAAAAAAGCAACCCTCCCCAAATCATTTAGATTCCTCTGAATCTAGTAAGTTCCTCTGAATCTAGCACCCTCTGAGACATCCTTCACATATGCACTAGCCCTTGTTTCGATCCTGCTCCCATTTGGGGGCTCCTAACCTAATAAGTGTGGAGAAGGCAATGGCACCCCACTCCAGTACTCTTGCCTAGAAAATCCCATGGATGGAGGAGCCTGGTAGGCTGCAGCCCGTGGGGTCTCGAAGAGTTGGACACGAATGAGCGACTTCACTTTCACTTTTCACTTTCACGCATTGGAGAAGGAAATGGCAACCCACTCCAGTGTTCTTGGCTGGAGAATCCCAGGGACGAGGGAGCCTGGTGGGCTGCTGTCTGTGGGGTCGCACAGAGTCGGACACGACTGAAGCGACTTGGCAGCAGCATTCTAATAAGTGAAAGTGAAAGTCACTCAGTCGCGGCCGACTCTTGACAACCCCATGGACTATACAGTCCGTGAAATTTTCCAGGCCAGAATACTGGAGCAGGTAGCCATTCCCTTCTCCAGAGGATCTTCCCAGCCTAGGGATCGAACCCAGGTTTCTCGCATTGCAGGGGGATTCTTTTCCAGTTGAGCCACTAAGGAAGCCCAACCTAATAAGAGCAATGTTGAATCTTGTCCATTTATCAGTACATCTCCTAACCGCCTTGTCCTCTATCTTAGCAAATAACTAATCTCCGAATACTCACTGGAGTCATGAGATGCCTCTCAGTACTAGAGCGGCCACATATTTCACTGATACTTGGTCTTGTTTTCTTTCAAATGATCACCCTCAAAATGAGAAAGATGCTACCCCAACATTTTGTTTTTTATCACTATAATGCCTTCTTTATTAGCTGAGTAAGGGTGAGACAAGCGAAAGTTCGGACTTATACCAAGAGAGCAACATCAATAATTCAGCCAGGAGCGTGGGGTGAAGTGACTTCTGCCTTTTAAAAGATCTTCTTGAATGCCATTTAGCAACTGAACAACAACAGATACCTCTCAATAGCATTCTGAGGTTGTAACTATTATTATCACCATTTACTCTTTAATAACTACTAATGGCCTCTTTCCAGAACTGAAATATTAGGTTACACTATAAAAATATTAGCAAATGTAGTTTTTAAACCTGTAAATAAACCCTATTCATTATGTTAAATTAAATCCTAGCGCATTGAGACATGACACATTTTTTTTTTCCCATTCTGTAAATCATTGTTTTCTCTCTGGATTCAATAAACGTAAAGACTTAAAAAAAAATCATCTTGAAAACCATAGGAACTTTATTTCTTAAGGCATCGCTTTCTACCAGATAAGTCAAGAATGTTGATACTTTTAGTGAACTGCTGATCATTTACATTTGATTTCCTTGGTCTATAGATCACTGAACGTGCTGAATTCACTTTGTTCTAAAACTTTGATTTTTTAGGACTAAGCTGTATTTGTGTGTGTGACCAGTCTACAAAGCTGACCTGCTCAAGTACTATGGGTCATGACTTAGAAAACTAAAAGGACATCATAATATAAACAAGGGTAGTCGTGTGTAGTACAGGCTTTTGTAGACTATAATTTGCAGCCCACTGGGGGTACTGAAATAATTTCAGTGGGTTGTGATCAGCATTAAAAACAACTACAACAAAAAGAACATAATAGAAAATAAGAGAGTTTGATGCATTTTTCCCCAACTGTAAATAACAACATGTGTGTATTATGTGGAGTGTATATTAGGTCTGAATATAAAATGTATTTCTAATTGTGGACTGTAGTAAAAAGGCTTGGAAGCCAATGATTTTGACTAGAGAGCTGGGGGTGGGGTATGGTGGGGAGTGGGCAGAAAGTGATGGTTGAGCTGGAATTTTGATATGTTACACCTTTTACTGGGATATTGGCTTTTATTTCCAAGTGGCTAGTGGGAGCTCTTTAAAAGAGACCCTAAGAAGGGATTTCCGGAAGGAAGCCTTGTGTATGAAATCCACCTCTTATTATAGCACATTTGTTAACAAGCTCCTAAACATCACTTGGAGAAAGAGTGGATCATGCAATGGTGTAGGTCATAAGACTCTGCATCCATGGTCCCTTCAGCAAGTTTTTGAAATTCTCACTTTAGTCAAGGGCTCCCCAAGTGGCACTAGTGGTGAAGAACCTGCCTACCAATGCAAGAGATGTGGGTTCAATCCCTGAGGTGGAAAGATCCCCTGGAGGAGAGCCTGGCGACCCATTATTCTTGCCTGTAGAATCTCATGGACGGAGGAGCCACAGGATCACAAAGAATCGGACACGACTGAAGCAAGTCAGCACTTCAGTCAAGTCACTAAAGGAGAGTGAAGATGCACCACTCATGTTTAAGAGTGCCCTTACATTTCAGAGGTGTGGTTTAAGCATTTCTGACTCTGGGGAAGTTATAGAATCACAGAATTTTAGACCTGGAAGCGGTTTTAGAACTCGGGGAGATGGTGAAGGACAGGGAAGCCTGGCATGCTGCAGTCCATGGGGTCACAAAGAGTCAGATGCTCCTGAGCAAGTGAACAGTAACAATGAACTCCAGGCTAAAAGAGGTTAAAGTAACTTCTGCAATTCAGGGTGAGGGCAGGGTGGGGAGTGAGGAGTTCTGCAGGTGGGAGAAGGTAGAGAGATACAGACTTAGGAACTGAGGCACGAAGAGGCATAGCCAGAAGCCTTTGGGTTTGTCTTGATTACTGCAATAGAAAAACAAGTCTGGGGATTTCCCAATGGTCCAGTGGTTAAGGCTTCGGGTTTCCAATGCAGGGGGCATGGGTGTGATTCCTGGCTGGGGAACTAACATTCCACATGCCAGGTAGCATGACCAAAAAACCCCAAATAAAAAGTTGTTTCTTAAAGTCCAATTAAAAATTTAAAAAAAGAAAAAGAAATCTGTGTAATTTTCTTTCTTTTTCTTTTTACCAATGCAGAGAAATGGCCTCCTGCCCTTTTGCCTTCTTTTGGCCTCATTCCTGCAGGGAGTTTCCCCTTCTCTCCACTGCTGCTGTACCTTGTGTCTCTGGCTGAAGCCCAGGGGTCTTGCGGGGAGGGCGTGTGGCTCAGCTGCAGTGAGTGTGAGCCAGCTGGCGGGGGGGGGAAGGTAGTTGGAACAAGTTGAGAAAACAATGATAAGCAATGCCAGCACTAGATACACAGGGCAGGTAAAGAAATGTCATGGAAAGAAGAAATGCATTCATTTAACTGGGATGCAGGGAGCTGAAGGACACCGGTACTCAGTCTGCTGTTGTTTAGTCGCTAAGTAGCATACTCAGTCTGGGTGGGGACAAATGACAACTCAACTGTGTCACCTGTTGGCCATGGAGGCTGCTGCTGTCATTGTGGATTCTGCTAACAAGTGGTTTCTGTTTGTTTGGTTTTTAAACAGTCTGATTCGCTGTTCCCACTGCCACCTTGTTAGTTGGCACCTGTTCAGCACAGGTCTGGGGTCTGGTGCTGGCAGTGTTGCATCCCTCTCGTTCTCCAGCCCCCTCCAATATTCTAAAACAAAATTCTGCCTCTTGAAACACTAGAAAGGTCAGATTCTGCAAATAATATAGCAAGTGGCAGCTGTTCCCTCCAAATAAATGGTAGAAGAGGGGCTTCCCTGGTGGTCCAGTGGTTAAGAATCCGCCTTGCAATGCCAAGGACAGCAGTTTGATCCCCGGTCTGGGAAGATCCTACACACTGCGGAGTAACTAAGCCCATGCGCCACCCACAACTACCAAGCCTGTGTTCTAGAGCCGAGAGCCAAAACTCCTGTAGCCCGCATGCCCTGGAACCCGTGCTCCACAACAAGAGAAGGCACCGCAATGAGAGGCCTTCACACCACAACGAGAGAGTAACCCCGCTTGCTGCAACTAGAGAAAACCTCCGCATAGCAACAAAGACCCACCACAGCCAAAAAATAAGTGAATCTTAAAAAAAAAAAAAAAAAGGTAGAAGAGAAAAGAAGGGATTATTCTGAGTGTAGCTTGTTGGGATTCTATTCTCCGACCCATAAAAGCTAGAGGAGCTTCCATGGGGGTGGGCACTGCAAGGACTGGTGGTTTCTTAGGAACATGCAAAGCACAGTCTACGGTTCTAGGGATGCTAAGGATGACTGTTCTGGCTCGCTTGCCACTTAATGTGGAGCCTTACTGAGCATCTGCTGGTTGGAGGAGAGGCAAGTGTTTTTGAAGGAAGTTCTACGAGGAAGCCCTGGCAGCTGGCTTGGATTACAGTGGGGGTGGAGGAAAGGAATGCTGGGGGGCCTCCCCCACACCGCAGCTGTGATCAATTTGCACAAAAGTGAGGGAGGGAGGAGATGCCCCAGTGGGAGGTTGGCTGGGCCACAAGATTAAATGATGGGCACAGGGGAGAAAGGTCAGGTCCCAGAATGCTTTGCTACTTGGTGGTGGTTCCTGAGGGTTGAAGCATTAGTCCAGAGACACCAGGATACACTTGTGAGCACACAGAATCTCCTAGAGAGGAGCTTCAGTTCTGACTGCTACAAAGGCCTTATGCCCTGTGTTGTTCTTTAGTTGCTCAGTCGTGTCTGACTCTTTCTGATTCCATGGACTGCAGCACGCCAGGGTTTCCTGTCCTTCACCATCTCCGAAGTTTGCTCAAGCTCACGTCAACTGAGTCAGTGATGCCATCCAACAATCTCATCCTCTGTTGTCCTCTTCTCCTCATGCCTTCCATCTTTCCCAGCACCAGGGTCCTAGCCCAATTTGCGGTTACTTATTACTGTTCTCAGCAGCTTCCCAATTCACCTAGCAACCAGAAAGAGTCAAGCACAGAGCTTTCTCTAAGATGCTACCAGTGAAGTGAAGGATGAGTTTCCAGAGTTGGAGAGACCCCAGGAATTTGCAGGATGAACCCATCAGCATCCTTTAGGATTCCAGGGAAAGCATCTCTCCCTTTGTGCGTGATTCCCAGGAACCAGAGTGAGTGGGTGACTCTGATGTGGTCTGGTGCCTGCTGAGACCTAGTGGGAGGTGGCTGCCATGCCTCCATTACTGTACTTTCAGACTCTGAAGAAATGTGTCACTGAGTTTAAAAAGAACCCAGGTTGGACCTCAACAAAACTGGGTCTGCTACTCTCTGTGTGATCTCAGGTAAAGCTCTTCTCCAGGCCTCAGTTTCCTCATCTGTAACATAAAGAAAGTTGGCGTTCCAACTTTAATGTCTGCCAACTACAAACTATGAGAGAGAGAGAGAAAACCAGGAAATGGGAGTAGGAGACAGGAGCTGAAAATAACTGACACTGAAAAAAACCCCAGGCCTGGAGGGTAATTCTAGAGCTCACTGATGGAGACAGGACAGAAAAGCAATGGTGACATCTCATTCCGAGGGATGAGTGGATACAATGTTGGAGAGTTTTTAACTTGCCGCAGTAAGCCCCCAAAGGACTACACTTAGAGCCAACATGGCCTGAAGGGACCTGATTCCAGAAGAGAGCTGGAGTATGCTACATCCGAGATTCTGTTGGTGATGGGTTTGGAGTCAAAGACAATTTGTGGCTATGCTACTGCTCTTGAGAAACCTGTATGCAGGTCAGGAAGCAACAGTTAGAATTGGACATGGAACAACTGACTGGTTCCAAATAGGAAAAGGAGTATGGCAAGGCTGTATATTGTCACCCTGCTTATTCAACTTCTATGCAGAGTACATCATGAGAAACGCTGGGCTGGAGGAAGCACAAGCTGGAATCAAGATTGACAGGAGAAATATCAGTAACCTCAGATATGCAGATGACACCACCCTTATGGCAGAAAGTGAAGAAGAACTAAAGAGCCTCTTAATGAAAGTGAAAGAGGAGAGTAAAAAAGTTGGCTTAAGGCTCAACATTCAGAAAACTAAGACCATGGCATCCGGTCCCATCACTTCATGGCAGATAGATGGGGAAACTGCAGAAACAGTGGCTGGCTTTATTTTTCTGGGCTCCAAAATCACTACAGATGGTGACTGCAGCCATGAAATTAAAAGACGCTTACTCCTTGGAAGGAAAGTTATGGCCAACCTAGATAGCACATTAAAAAGCAGAGACATGTCTTTTCCAACAAAGGTCTGTCTAGTCAAGGCTATGGTTTTTCCAGTGGCCATGTATGGATGTGAGAGTTGGACTATAAAGCAAGCTGAGCATCAAAGAATTGATGCTTTTGAACTGTGGTGTTGGAGAAGACTCTTGGGAGTCCCTTGGACTGCAAGGAGATCCAACAAGTCCATCCTAAGGGAGATCAGTCCTCGGTGTTCATTGGAAGGACTGATGTTGAAACTGAAACTCAAATACTTTGGCCACCTGATGAGAAGAGCTGACTCATTGGAAAAGACCCTGATGCTGGGAAAGATTGAAGGCAGGAGAAGGGGAAGACAGAGGGTGAGATGACTGAATGGCATCATTGACTCGATGGCCATGGGTTTGGGTGGACTCCAGGAGTTGGTGATGGACAGGGAAGCCTGGCATGCTGCGGTTCATGGGGTCGCAAAGCGTTGGACATGACTGAGCGGCTGAACTGAACTGTTGTCTAAATCTTGCTTCAAAGTTATCATGGTGTTCATAGGCAAGAAAAAAAAAAAGGTAGTTAATACTTAATGTGTAATCAGTCTGACGGCATTTTCATAGCACTCTGCTGAACTAAACACAGGTATCTCCCTGTTAGCTTCTTGAGGACCTCTGAAGTAGTACTCTAGATGTGGGACCACCTAGATGGTGGCTACTCAAGTAGCCCTTGGCAAGCTCACCTACCTGGAGAGGGTGTGCCACAAACCCAACCTTTTTCTGAAACACTATGGTGCAACTGATTGAGACAGGATATGGGGCCCCATTTAAACCTACAGAAACTGATTAAAAATGAACTAAAAGGAACATACAACAAGATGGCTGTGCACAGCTACACATGGATTTATCTGTGTAGTCACCCCACGTCAAGGCCAAGGTTCAAGCTCTACTATTTGTCCAGATTTGACCACCTAATCCCACTTGTCATTAGCCAGATGTCTGTCACTTAGTTTCTGGTGTGAATGCACTATGGAAAGATAAGTAAGTTTCTCGAATATTAAAAATGACTGTCCTGCCTAAAACTTTTACACAAATTGTGTATGTGCAGCTCTGACTCTCTTATTCAGCCTAGTGTGTAGATTTGGCCAAAACCTTGGGAACTGAAATTAATAAATGAAAAAACAAAATGTTTATCATCAGGGAAATGAAGAAAGGGGTATAGGGAAATATTTATTTAGGTTGTTATGACAACAGAACAAGTGATCACAACAACATTCTTTCTTTCCCATCTGCTAAACTTTGGCTTGACAGAGCCTTAAGAAACACTCAACGTCCACTGTAAAGATGAAACGGAGCAAGAATGTTATTCTAAATTTGATAGAGTTTTGGCTCCACTTAAAACCTTTTTATAACTCATACAATATTTGCCACAACTCCCAGCTATTTCCTCTTGCAGTGGGCAGACGCACTTGCAACGATGAGGAAATGAGTTGTGTGGTGGGGAGGGTGCTGGCGGCAATGGCCACAGGCGTCCGGCAGGCTCATGTTCACCCCGGGGTGTCATGGGGCCACTCACTGAGTCTGCGGCGTGCCCTCTTCTCATGCCCTGCTCCGTGGCCTTGAGAAGATGGGGGGCTACAGATGGGAACCTGGGGCAGCCTACTTCTACTTCCAGCTGAGCAGGGCCAGAAATCAGGGCATGCACAGCCCGTAGACGGCGAGCGGTGCCCGCTGATGAGGATGAAAGCACCAGCTGAACTTAGGCTGAAGGCTTTCTCTAGAGACTTTTCCAGGTCAGATGGCTTTCAGCCAGTCAATGGTTTGTCATGGCCTAGCTGAAGAATGCTTCAATTCCCTAGAGCTATTTTCCCATAAATCAGAAGTAGGTGGAGGCTGATTCCTCCCAGAGGAACCCCTTAGGTGGAGCAGGCTGGAGAAGAGAAGATGGGCTCCAGCTTTCTCACTCAGTAACTTCACACGCACCATGTTCTCTGGTGGCGTTTCCGTGCTCTGATCATTAGCTAGGTCCCTGTCTCATAGGTGAGCCAGACTTCCTGAGTGGGCTCTCTGTTAGGGGAGGGGTAAAGTCTGAGGGTCAGAGAGACCCCCCCAAAGAGGAGGCTGTGCTGAGGTCCTCTCAGAAGAAAGCAGTTAAAGCTGCAAGAGGAGGTATAGAGGGTGCCACGGACCTCTGAGCACAGGATAGCGCAGAGGCCTGGGAGTCCTGGGAGAGTGGATTCCTAACACGGGGTATATTTAATTATCTTCAACCCAGATAAGGTTAAGCGGGGTGTTAGAAGGGCACTCACAGTTAGTTACCTATAGTTACCTAGGCACCTCACCACCCTGAAGTGCCTGCGTCTAGAACCACTCTCAGGAAAATGCTATCCAGATGGTTTCTACTGAATCTCTCCCCCTGGGAGAGGAGTGGGCCACGTGAGGATGGAATCCCAGAGCATCTGAGCTGGAGGGGTCCCATGGGAATCACACAGCTGGACAGAGGAGGTGGCTACCCCCTGGGATGCTGAAAAGCACAGGATGCCTGAGACAGACGAGTCCTGGGTCAGGAATGGGGGCAGGGTACTTCAGCAGGCCCGGGACCGAGACTGCTGGGTGGGCAGACACAAAGGGGTGCAGCAGACACCTGGGGCACCCCAGCCCATGGACTCAGAGAAGGTCAGAGCTGGGAGAGACTCTGGAGGTTCCCTCAGCCACCTGCCTCACAGAGGTCCCGGCTGGAAGGGTGGGTGGTGAGGGTGGGCCCTGGAGAGAAAAGCACAGATGTCTGAGCTTCCTCAGGAGTCACTTCTGGCTGGACTGCCAAGCACGTTGTGGCACATTTTAAAAAAGATTGTCCCTATGTATCTGTGTAGATAGACAGCCTCACGGATACTCTTCTGGTTCACCCAGACCGTGGCAGCCTGCTGGCCCCCTCATCTTCTCTGGAGCCAGCTACCCCCGTCTGATCCCAGCTCTCCCAGGGACCCCTTCCTTGAGCAAAGTGACTTCACTTCCATGTGCTTCTTAGTCTCCTGCTAACAGAACCTAACTGGTGGAGTTCTTGATGGGTTGAGAGAATGGAGGAGCCCAGCCCAGGGCAGCTAGTTCCTGGGTTCCCTACCTCAGGGCTCAGCTGTTGCTCTTCTCATCAGGTTCACGCACACTGTGCTTTCTGCCTCAGCACTCTCAGGGGCCTTTCTTTCCTGCCTCTTCAGATCTGTACTTAACTAGTGTTGGCTGAAGAGCAAATTTATTGTGTGAGAGAGAGAACACTTGAAGCCATTTGTAATAGGACAATCACAGGCTACTTCTGGGGACAATGAGACACTGGAGCCCTAGCAATTCAGAGCTCTGAGTGGCTGGGCACGGAGGAACCCTTGTTTCCAAAATGAAGAGACCCAGGGCCAGCAGCTGAGGACGTTCAGGCCTCCCCGCTGTCTAGGAAGGCCCCTCCCATGGGATGAGGGCTGGATGTGCCCGCCTGAATGTCGTAAAGGGTCTGTGGTGTGATTTCCGTAGTTCATACACACGTGGGTGCACACTTGGTCCAGACCCAAAGAGGGCACCCAAGTTATCCACGTCCCCGCCCCCTCACCAGACAAAAATCCTACCTCCTCAGTGCCCCACGGCTGGCAGCTGCTGCAGAAGAAAATAGCCAGTGGGCAGTAAGAGCCTTACGGCAAGAACAGCGTCCTGCAGCCACGGCTGGCATTTGACCCTCTCGTGGGTGTTTGCTGCTCCAGGAGACTAAACCTCTCAGGGCAGAGTGCCAGACACCCTGGGAGGCGGGGTGATGACAGAAACCCCAAAGACCCTCTAATTAGACCACTGCAGTGACTTGTCTCCTGCCAGGGCAGGAGGGGAGGGGGCTGGGAGGACGGAGCAATACCCAGCAGTGAGCAGGCCCCACGCTCAGGAAGGGGTTCCTTTCATTGTCTCTCATGACAACAGCTCTGTGTGAGTCCCATCTGTCATCCAAGAAGTCTCTCCAGGGACAAGGTGGGGTGGCCAAGTCCTTCCCCAGAGGTCTCTGTCCTAAGCCCTTCTGGGCATCTCAGCGCCCAAAGCCTCTGACATATGCCCGCTGCTGTCCTTCAGGGATGCCTCTGTCTTTGATGAGGCTCCTTCCCTTTCTGTTCCCACTTTCTCTTTTCATTGTCTCTTTGTGAGAAAAATAGATGATATTATCCCTTTTCCTTCCCCACCTGAAGAAAGCCTGGGTTAAAGTGGGGGGTGGGGCTATAGGCCCTGGTCCCCTGCTTCCCTTGAGTCACGCCCATCTTCTCAGATATTTGGGCAGGCTGTACCCTTCCTGAGGCTGACATCTTTAAACCAGAAGCGAGCGCCCCTCGGGACTGTTTGCCCCATCTCCACTCCCCGGAGGGCCTTCCACTCCTGACCTGGGTCTTTCTGAGATCCATCACCTTCCCCTCCTCTCAAGGAAAGCCTGAGAATCCAACAACTAAAGATGGTGGATGGTGGGGGGATGGTGGGGCTTCCAGAGAATACAGAGAGTCACTAGAGCACTGATGAAATCTGAGCCTGGGCATGGAAGGGTTATTCCTCTTCCTCAGCTTGCAGGCCCCCACCTTGAGAACTCTCTAGTCCGAATCCCCCAGTGCCCAGGGATCTTGGAGAGCTGCCCACAACACCAGCTGCAGGCTAGAGGCAGGGCCTGCTGACAAGAGTGCACAGAGAGTACAATAACTGTGACATTAAACGTGAATAGCTAACTCTCGGGCAGGCCGGGGGCAGCCTGGGAGGAGCCCAGTGGCTGCGGTCCAACGACTGAGCGGGAGCAAGGGGACCCGGTGGGCTGCGGCGGCGCCAGGGCTGGATTCCACCTCCCACCACGCCTCCGGACGGACTCCACATTCACACGCTCTGTCCTTTGCCCTCTTCTTTCCCTTTTCTTCTTCTTCCCTTTTGTTTTCTAGAGTCGAGAGTCATTATTTCCTCTCCAAACTGATTTTTACATGTTTTTTGGCACGGCTTCTTTCCAGATGGACTCTCAGCTGGCCTCTCCCGCTTGGCCGGCTCATCTCAAGCCAGGACCCACATCTCAGCTCTCCCTGGAACAGCAGCCACCACTCGTGCCGTTGTGCCCTCAGTTCCAAAGTGAGGGAGGCTCTGATTCAGTATTTTGAAATGAAGAAAGAGCCAAGAATTCAGTTTTTTTTTTCTTTTTTAAAGTTCAGAATTAACCCCAACCCCATCTGCATCTTCTTCAGGATCTCCTTTGATTTGTGACCTGGGCTTTGCCAATCACCGAATGTGACCACTAAGATGTGGGTGCATCCTGCTGGGCAGCGGGTCTGCATGTGGATCCTGTTAGCACTAGACGAAGGCACGCCTCTGGCTCTGTCTATGCCTCCTGCCTGCTCCTGCAGCCCTCCCGGGAGCTGGGCCCTGCTTGCCTCTGCCAGTTGCTGGCTCTTCTCTCTGTTCCACTACACTGAGCTACTCTGCAATTCCTGAAGGAACTCCTGGCCTCCCCTCTGCCTGCCGTTGTACTGACAGCTCCTTTTGCCTGGAACAGGCTTTCTACTTGCTCTCGGCCTTAAGATGCAGGGAACTTGTCTATGAATGAGAACGCTCTGCCTCTAGTCGGCTTTTACAGCACAGTACTGGGTGGTCTCTTTACTTCTCCATCCCTGCCCCGGACTGAGGCCTCTTGGAGGACAGCTCTGTGTCTTTTCCCCGTTTCTCCAGCACATGGTAGGGTGCCCAGCACCTAGCAGAATGAGTGAGCAGCAGGCCAAGTACCAGATGAACAGAGTGCAGAAGCGCAGGCTCAGCTCACTTGACACAACTCGGGGCATCACAAGCCTCCAGCCTCAGCTGCCCGCTGACTCTGACTCCTGCAGAGGAGCTGCCTCTAAACTCCAGGCGCCCCTCACCCACAGGTTCCACCCCGCGCGAGACTGACCGCCGTGCACACACTTCAGCGGAAGTCACCAAGGTTGATACCTGAGCTTGTCTGCGATGAAGATGACTCTCCTTTCCAGGAGCAGGGAGGCAAAGACGCAGAGCAGGTGTCGGACGCTGAGAGAGGAAAAGAGAGACTCAAAGTCCACGTGCTCGAGCCGGGAGTCCAGTGGACGGCACAGTTCAATCACCTGCCGGGGAACACGAGCGGCATGAGGGGGCCCGCCTGGTCAGCCAGGCCTCTCACGCACCGGGCAGGCCTGGGGCTCTGTGGTCCTCGGCAGGGAGGCCCACTGCCAGGGAAGGAGGGCGAGGAAAACAGGAAACCCAAAGGGACTGGGGAAAGAAAGATGGCAGGAGACTGGGAAAGGAGGTATGTTTGGTAGGGACAGGAGACAGGACACAGAACCAGAGCCATGATGGCTGGAGCCTGCCCCCCACCCTCACCCCACTGATGACACATGTGAGCCCTCACAGGGAGTTTTGAGGGCTGGTCCCTTGCAGTCCCACAGCAGAACGTCTGATCTCACAAGGGACTCTCAGGCTCACAAAGAAGGACCAGCAGATCCAAGCACTTCTTTCAAGGCTCCCCTCCTCAACAAGGCGATTCTTAATGAACTCAAGCCCGCTCCAACCCCTCCCCGGGGATGGCTCTTTCAGCCTGTATGCTTAGTGTACATATATCTCCTCACTCTGTACTTGTTGACGCGTTCCTGAGCTCATCTCAAGTCACTACTCACACGCATGCTCTTCGTGGTGAGCAGAATCTGGCTTCTGCTCTCAGCATGGCACCGGCTTGGTGCTGCCCAGACAGTGGGGCTCACTAAGGTTAACTTCCCCATGGCCAAGTCACCTGCATCCGTATGGGCTGGTTTAGGATTCTCCGGCAGCAGGGAGACCGCTGCTCTCTGTGCTGGGAAGTGGAGCGGTTCCAGAATATCCCAGACACATCCTTGTCTTGCCCCTGTCCCCAGAGGTGACCCACTTTTCTGAGGGCTTTTAGAACTGGAGACTCAAGGCTGAACGGGTCACATACAAGGACAGGAAGATGAAAACAAGCTCTGGTATCAAATCCCACCCAGCCAAGGAAAGGGACACCTTTCAAAGTCTGGGATGATGAAAAGTGATGATGAGCTTGTCTTCCTGGAAAAGAATCTGCTTTGCATATTAAGTGGTAGCGGTGATATAAAATAAAACCCTAAAAAGGTTCAAATACAATTTACGAAGGTGCTGGGCTATTAAGAGAAGCTAAAGATGTTCACTGCCCTGGCACAGTTCTCTCATCCAGCAACCAACGGATGGACTGGACTTAGGGTGGAATTTATGACTCTCTCACAGACAGATGATCTGGGCTGGCTTGAGGAGCAAGAGGCCACCACTGAATGTGGCAGCCGACTGCAGGCCAGCCCGTGGGACCACCAGGACCTGATCACTGTCAGGGCTACGCCCCTGGGACAGGAGAGGACGTACCTCAGTTCCTGATCCGGGCAAGAAGTTCTTGACCACAATGGTTTTGCCCAGGGCTGGGAAGGGGGCTTCCATGACACTCCTCATGAGAGGCTGGACCAGGGCAGGAGAGATGCCTCGTCGTTTTTCCACCTCATCCAAGATCTGCAAGGGACAAAAAAGCAGCTCAGCTACCCTGAAGTCAGGCTGCGAAGTGGAGTTCTCTTCCAGATGCAGGGGGCCTGCCACCGAGGCAGAGGAACCGTGGGGAAGTCAGGGGGTCCTCATCAGGCTAAACCTACAGTCTCTTTCGCTTTGTGGTTTAAGACCAAGATTCACCCTCTCTGCAGCCACTCTTTCTGTGTGACTCTGCAATTTCTCCCACTTAAAGGATGAAGTATAGCTCCTGGCCCCCTTGACTTTGAAAACCGTCCTGTTTGTCAGTTTGCATGCTCCTGTGACATTGATTATGATATATGTTCTCAATGGGAAGAACAGTGCTCTCCAAGGGGGTAAAAATTGGTTGGGGGTTGGTGAAAAAACTTAGGTATCGTGAGGGTTTGTGGCCTTCTAAGGGGCCAAAGTACATAAACAGATATGTGATATATCTATGGAGTTGAATCTTCTCCAGGGGGAAGCCATTAGGACAACACAAACCAAACCCAATGAGGTATCACTTGACAGCCATAAGGATGACTAATAAAAACACAGGTAACAGGTGTTGTGAGGAAGTGGAGAAATTGGAAGCCTCATACACTGCAGGTGGAAATGTAAACTAGTGAAGTTTTTCTTCTGCAAATAGTCTGGCGGCTTCTCAAGAAATTAAACATATATGACCCAGCAAATCCACTCCTAGGTATTTAACCAACGGAAATGAAAACATGTTCACACGAAAACTTGAACATGAATGTTCAAAGCAGCATTATTCATAGTAGCCAAAAAAGGAAATAACATCCATTAACTTATGAATAATAAGCAAAATGTGTTACCTATATAATGGAATATTATTCAATATGATGGAATAAAATACTGACACACGCTACAACATGGATGAATTTTGAAAACGCTACTAAGTGAAATAAGCCAGACACAAAAGGGACAAATATTATATAATTCCACTTACATGAGATTCTCGAGTCAAACTCATAAAAGAGACAGAAAGTTAGAGTAGAGTGGTGGTTGCCAGGGGCTGGGGGAGGAGAAGACAGAGAGTTAGTGTTTAATGGGCACCGAATTTCAGTCTGGGGAGATGAAAGAATCCTGGAGATGGATGGTGGAGACGGTGGCACAACAGAGTGAATAAACATAATGCCAGGCAATTGTACACTTAAAAGTGACTGAAATGGTAAATTTAATGTTATGTATGTTTTAGCATAGTAGAACGAAAATAATATGACAAAAAGTTAAAAAAAATAATTTCATGGGGAGGAAAGACAATTGAGGCAAAAAAAAAATCTAAAAAGGCTGCTGACTAGAAAAATAATGAAAAAAAGTTGAGGACCACTGGGTAGACAGGATGAGGCGCAAGTGACCATGTGTCAGTGCTAAGCCCAGAGCTTGGGAGGCAAGCAGAAACTTGCCTTATGTGTTTCTGCTTGCCTCCCTGTGCATGCATGGGACAGCTTCCTGTCTCAGGGGGTGACAGGCCCGCATCCAGACTTGCAGCCTGAAGCACAGCCCTGCCAGTCTGGATCAGCCAGGCCCCAGCCTACCGGAAGCACAAGAGTGAGTGAACCACAGAGTTCACAGAGCAGAACCCCAGAGCCCTGCCCCTCTGTGGGAGTCAGCGGTAGCTGCTTTAAGCCTCTGTGGTTTGCTACACAGCATCATTGCAACGATACTTAGGCTTTCTTCAGAGATGCTGAGAGCTGTTCTTATCTATTATCCCTTTGTCTGTACTGAAGGACAATTTGCCATAATGGTCCTTGCCCCTCTCCTAGAAATAGCCTGAGGTCGTGGAATCAGGTAGCCAAAGCTCTGCCTATGGTTCTGTGCTGAATATCTGCTGTGTGGTCATTGGCAAGTCTTCATACTATATTCTTAAAAATCACAGTCACAAAACTAACAAGAAAATGCAGGATTGTGCATTACATGAGTATGTCAGGATGTTCGCTTGCTCTGCATCTTCTGCCCATGACGTAGCAATGCAGCGTATGTGAACTTCAGAGCTCCTACTGGAGGCTGGCCTACCTCGCAGGAGCCGTTTACTCCTAGATTCACAAGCGTTCTCACAACAATAGGGTCTCTGACCTATAGCCTCCTATGATGAAGTCTGGCATGAGCAGCAATGCAAATCTGAGCCAGAGCTTGTGAGTGACTGACTGTAATGTACAGTGACTACCTCCTCACGTGGAGCGAAGGCCGTGACTCAGGGGACACTGGTACCATTAATTACTTCAGACTTGCGTACAAGTCCAAGCTCTACCACAGCCAGAGTTCACAATGCATCAGTCAAATTCAAGCTTCCTCTGAGCTCAGCACAGGCAGGCGGGAGCGGGAATTTTGTTTCGGAATGCTGAGGGAGTGCTGCTTTCATCCACAGACAGGAGATGCAGGACTTCAATTTTCCAAAAGAAAACCTGGGCCGAAATACATGCTCAAGGACTTAAAATACATGTATAGATTATATATTTATGTCTCGTTAACAGAAGAAACAAATGTTGAGTTATTCCTAATTTCTGAGATTGGCATCAGACAGCCTAGTAATTATCTCCTACATGCCAATCCAGAATACTGGGGTGGCTGAGCAATTCCTATGTCCTGATATATTGCTTCATTTTCCAAAAAGAAGGACCAAATTATACTAAGATTTTGATAGAGGGCTTCCCTGATAGCTCAGTTGGTAAAGAATCCGCCTGCAATGCAAGAGACCTCAGTTCGATTCCTGGGTATGCTGGAGAAGGGGATAGGCTATCCACTCTAGTATTCTTGGGCTTTCCTTGTGGCTCAGCTGGTGAAGAATCCACCTGCAAGGTGGGAGACCTGGGTTTGATCCCTGGGTTGGGATGATCCCCTGGAGAAGGGAAAGGCTCCCCACTCCAGTATTCTGCGCTGGAGAATTTCATGGACTGTATAGTCCACGGGGTTGCTAAGAGTTGGACACGACTGAGTGACCTTCACTTTCACTTTGACAGACTTAGAGTAGTCTTACAATAACAAATCTCACACACACACACCAGATACACACACATAACACACATATACAACACATAATGTGACAAAAGAAATGCTTAAGCGAGGGAAAGTTAAACACACGGAACATTCTGGGGAGAACCTTTGCCCCTCCATCCTCAGCCGCAATTAGTTTGTCCTTTCCCCTCTCACTTGCTAGACCACAACCTTCACCCTCTCATTTCCTGTCCCAATGACTGTCTCAGTGAGGCTCAAGGAAGGGAGGAGGAGGAAGTGGCAAGGAAAACAGGTGGGGGAATAAGAAGATAAAAAGTCCTGAGTCCTCCTGGGCCCTGCAACTCCCATGTGCTCCCTCCCTTCTCTGGGGCCCAAGTCCTCACCTTTGAAAAGAGGCTGAAGCACCCCAGACGGCTCACGATGCAGTAAACTTCGGGGAGACGCTTTCCTTTGCCACCAGGCTTTTGGGAGTAAAACACAAGGAGATCATGAGTGTGGTCAATCTCAGGGGAGGAAAAGACCCCAGATGTTTTTAACACAGGGCCGACTGTTTCCACACACCAGAGTTTTTGAAAATCAATAAGGTAAGCAGTTACCAATACCCCGTCTTAAAGGTGGAACCACTTCTGGTTACGTAGACATGTGTTAAATTCTCCCAAAGGGACCGAATCAAGAGTTTTGTGCACACAGTAGGTGCTCAATGTGGCCTACAGAACCTTAAAATGAGGACTCTTGTTTACTCATATCACTGTGGTTTTTCTCAAGGAAATTATTTATTCCTTATAAATTACAATAACTCCAAATGAGAAATCATTTCTAAAAATCCTTTTTGGAAACTATTAATTTTCAAAACAAGAAAGGAAAACAATCTCAGTACTTAAAACTCCAAAGTAATTATAGTAACAGAATTTATTATCCCATTGAACTTTTTCGATTATTATCCATACTTTCTTATTTACTGATTCAACAAATATTTACTGAGTAGCCACTATGTGCTACACATTATTCTTGACTATATTAGCCTATGTATAAGACTAAAATACACTCTCAGTGGAAAATGATTTACCACTACTGAAGGTACTCCCAAAAATGGGCCTCAAAAAGACAAGTTCTAAAATGTTTCGGTACAATCATCTCACTGAAGTAAGTTTCTGACTTTTAAAGGTTAATGCTCTGAAGGAGACACTTCAAAAAAAATAATTTATTTGTGTCATGAACAGTAAAAGTATCCTTCTTTGGCCCTTACCACTATTATTAAAGCTCTCTGTAAGCTCTCAGAGTCTGTTGAGCACACTTTATTAGAAAGGACACCTGGCTTAAGGAGAGACGGTCATTTATTTGGCAGGGAAAACAATGGAGAAGGTATTTTCTTTCCAAGGGAGGCAGGCAGTGTTTCCATCCACAGTGAGGCTCACATGGACCCCCGAACGCCTCCCTGTGTTTAACGGCCCTGATGAACTCGCCACACCTCCTGTCCCTTCTCTTGTGGGCTGTGGCGAACAAGGAAGCCAGGAAGCCAGTGGGGGCTCTGCACAGAGCTGTCGCTGCTCAGAGCAGGGGGTACTGACCAGCAGTCTTCGGCAGTAACCGAACCTTCTGCTCCCATCTTCTCCAGTTAAGACAAACGAGAATGTTTCACTGTGGTTGGGAAAATGAAAGGAAGTGCGTTACTCTCTGACCACAGCGCTATGAGACTAGGCATCGATCACAAGAAAAAAACTGTAAGAAGCACCAACATATGGAGATTAAACAACACATTTCTAAATAACCAACAGGTTACTGAAGAAATCAATAGGGAAGTCAAAAAATTTCTAGAGACAAATGACAATGAAAACACGACAACTCAAAACCTATGGGATGCAGCAAAAGCAGTTCTAAGAGGGAAGTTTATAGCAATACAATCCTATCTCAAGAAAAAAGAAAAGCATCAAATAGACAACCTAACTTTACACCTAAAGCAACTGGAAAAAGAAGAGGAAGTGTGTTACAAAACAGAACAGAAGTCGCATCACGCTGAGCCACCAGGGGACACTCGGGAGGAGGCTGTCAGAAAGCGCGGCTCCCTGTCCCTCCCGTCCATCTCTGGACTGTGGCTCCGGAGTCTCTGTCAGGGACACGGGGACCTCAAGTATTGCTGTGTCCTGAGGGGAAGTGAGCACTCTTCTTTCCACCCTCAGCCCTCATATAATCCTATCACCTGGGCCATCCCATTGAACAGACTCAGTGGTCATTGGGCCTCTCCTGGGGTGAGCCCGGGAGTGATTCAAGACTGAGGGGCGGGGGGTGGGGGTGGGTGGGTAGCAGTAGCCAATGGTGGTGCCCTTCTTGGAGCTGCCTATGGGGCAGCTCTCCTGGGCACCAAGGCTGCGACTGTCCTTAAAGACTGCTGGGCCAACTTCGAGGAACTCGATGTCCCTCGAACACTTAGGATTTGGAGCCTCCTGAGTTTGGTCCGTTGTTGAGACCTCTGATAAAAAAATATTTCCACCCAACAACATGGGTTAAAGCAGAAATGTAAACTTGATCGCAATATGAGCAACGGCTGGATGAGCTACTGAAGAAGTATTTTCACAGCACTGGACTACAAATTACCTTATTGCCCATCACATCAGCTTATGAAACACATTCCAAGATGGAGTGGGAGGTCTGGGAACCTGCGTATTTGGCAAGGTGAGTCTTGTCTTCAGGCATGCTTTACAAACATCCATGGGGGAAATTTATACACTCGAGTCTGTCAGGATCACTTACCAGTAGGACTGACTTACGTACGGGGTCTGCCATTGACGACCTCTCTTTAGCTCTCACTTTAGTCCTGGTGGGGTCAGGGGAGGGCAGGGAGTCGCCAGCACATACCTGGTAAACTGCTGGACTGGAGTCCAGTCCTTGGCGTCAGGGAAACAGAACTGGGGGATAGCCTTTAGTTGGTCCTCAGCTTCTCTCATGAACTTGAACGACCTTTCCAGCTGCAGGGAGAAGGGCAAGAGGAGGTTGGAGAATAAGCCCTGCTGTGAGCAAGACAGATGCGCGGCAGGCGCACAGCCCCCACGGCCCTGAAGTCATGACTGTCGCCTTAACCGCCACGCTGAGGAGGGCTTGCAGCTCGGGCTTAAGCTATTTTTTTCCCTCAGGGCAGTTTCAACTATAGTCTTACGTGGGGAGCAAGGAGAAAAAAGTAGTGTGCTTTAGAGAAATGTTCTCTGTGCTTAACATTCTGGAATTTAAGCATTTTAATCAATAAGGAAGAGCTGTCGTAGCAACGGCTTCTGAATCTGAGACTCACAAAACTGCAAGGCAGAGCCGCAAATCTAGTCTGACATCTGGACCCAGGCAAAGCTGGCCCTCTTCAATCTCGGCAGAGATGTTTTACAGCCCTTCCTAGTGAAACCATCCAGGTAAATTACGTTATACAGTGGAATTTAATTCATTTCAGGAAGACTTTAATTCATTTCAAAGAACTAGAAGAAAACTAGACACCAGGCCAACATTCTTAGAAGGAAATAAGCCTGGAGAAGTTAAGTGATTTGTCCATGATCACACAGCTGGAATGGAATCCAGGAAAGACTCAAAATGATCTTAATCTTTGTATTCTTCTTGCTTTCTGATTTATCTGACACATCACAGACTGGAGGAATATCGTCTCACTTCAAAACGGAGCGAACGGATGGAGTCTGACTTAAGAGATTATATTTAAAGCCGTGACTCTGCTTGTCCTGTGTCTGAATGGGTATCTGCTTCAGAAAGCACTCCATTCTGAGAAATCTACTGGACAGCAATACATCTGTAGTTAACCACACTGTACTGCACACCTGGAGATACTGGGAAGCTTAATTGTAAGCCACGTGGTTTTTTTTTTGCCTCAACTGAAAAAAAAGGCACTCTAGGTATAACGTTTGGGATGCAAAAAAGAAATAGTTTATAATTAGCATAGTTTGCTTATAAATTGGTACTTCTAAAGTGCTGGGAAAGAATTGTTGGCTTTTTGTTGTATTGTTGTTGATGATAGGTTTACACTTGTTACATTTCCCTTATAAACAGTTTAAGAAAAAATAAACCATGCTAAAATTGCCTTCAGTCATCTAAAGTATCAGCTACTTGAACCGAATTTCTAAAATTAGGAAATTGCAACATCTAACTTAAAGTCTTACTATACCATTGTCCATAATTTTTAATTTTTTTTCTCATATCTTTCCATTGGCCTCCACCTTAAACCAGGGCTTCCCAGGTGGCCCTAGTGGTAAAGAACTCGCTTGCTAAGGAAGGAGACTTTTTAAGAGACTCAGGTATGATCCCTGGGTCAGGAAGCTCCCCTGGAGAAGGAAAATGGCAACCCAACCCAGTATTCTTGCCTAGAGAATCCCATGGGCAGAGGAGCTTGACATGCTATAGTCCAGAGGGTTGTAAAGAATTGGACATGAATGAAACGACTTAGCATAGCACCACCTTAAACCAGCCTTGCAGTTTCTGAGGTCTGTTGGCCAATGGTACTCCTTTACAGAGGATCCATAAGCGTTCCCAAGGCCGTGAAACATCAGAGAGACGAGGTCTCTGAAGAGAGCATCCAAAGGACTTTCAACTTGATAACCCACTTCTAGTATGATCCTTATTTGGCCAGATCAAATTTAACTGAAGTTGCCACCAACATAATATGAATGCTTGAGACAACTAATGAAACACAGCCACCATATGTAGAGTTGGAGCTAGTCATTAATTCCTCAGTGTTTCTTCTTCAGAATAGATAGTCACCCTTTCTTTACTGTATCATGGTTCTCCCTTCCACTCATGACTCAGAAGATCCCAGCTGGTACTGGAACAGTCTCTGAGTCGACAATTCACTAGCTCAGCCTGTTGCCAAAGCAATAGTTTTTGGTTACCCTTGGACAGTCTTGCAAAGAAGCAAATCCCAGCCGGGTGTAGTTTTTTTGGGGGGATCATTCAACTCCACAGGGTGATGGACCCCAAACAATAATACAAAAGGAAGGAACAGTGACATTTCTCCATAGTGGAAAGAGCATTAATCAGAGAACTGAAGAGCAAGCCTTGTAGGAAAGTGCTTTCAACATGGCCCAGTCACCACCTGAGCACACCTGCCCTCGGACCACGTGCACAACACCCACAAATGTATACATACACATGTATGCGTAGACACACTGTCATCAACATGTGAGTTATCAACCCATATGTGCACACATGTGCTCGAACACACACAGGGGCACATTTACAGAAAGAGACATACAGAGAGCTCTCTTACAAAGACAATCAATGGCAGATGGCTGGGAAACAGCCTCATCTCCGTGAGGTGTCAGGAAAGGTGACTGTGAGGTGTCAAGCATTTTAATGGAATAGGGCAGGCGTAACTGCTAGTGTACAAATACGGAGTGGAAACCTTGATCAAGGTGTCTGTAGGAGTGGGGGATAAAACTCAAGAAAAAGAGTTAAAAATGAAGAGAAAAAAGAAGAAAAAAGGGCTTCTGACAGAGGGAACAGATGAAAGCAAGGAGATATATATAGTAGCCATTTTACAGATTTATAAATTGCCTACAAAGAATGATCACCAGAACATTAAAGATAAACACCTAAAGAAAAGTTGGCAGCAAGATGCATTTCCAAAAGAAACAGAGCTGCTAAATAGATCAGGGTATACCCACATAATGTGGTATTGTGGAATTTAAAAAATGATGTTTTAGAATTTGTATGAAATATGTTTGCAAATAATGATAGGTTTACAAAACATGACACAGAAATTACACAATGTCCGATCTCAGTTTTGTAAGAAACTAGTACAGAAATGTTTAGAGAAAAAGTAATCTCCAATCCCACGGAGATCCTTGTTTTTGGCATTTTATTGTCTTTTTTCAGTCTTTTCACAGAGTAGAATTTTCTTACAAAACTGAGATCGCGCCTGCTCTGCTGGTCTCCAGTGGGCAAGATGGAAGGAAGGGTGGCTTAGGAGGAGGAGAGGGACAGCTGGACCCCAGGTCTTGGCAGATGCTGGGGTCATGCTTGGGTGGTGCAGTGAAGGGAGGCCCTGAGCGCTCTGCCCTCCTCCCGTCTCTGAGCATCTGTGCTGTGTGCAGTGGACAGAGCCTGGCACACTTTACCTTGTGAGTCTCTGGAGTCTCTCATGCCCTCCTGTCAGAGGGTAAGCTCCTAGAGGACAGGAAACATATTCTGCTCATCTTTGTAATCCCCTGGGGCCAAGCAGAAACCAGCTGGAATGTAATAGGGTCTCAGTAAATCCTGGCTGAGCTGCATCGGAAAGTGATGAAAGCTCTCTATCACCAATGCCAAAGCCTATGGGTCATTTATCTACGATAGGCCATGCCACTTTAGGCTTTATTGAGGGCCGTTTCATTTTAGGAGCCATAATTAATAATACAGGATGGCTTCTCTGGTGGCTCAGACAGTAAAAAATATGCCTGCAATGCAAGAGACCCAGGTTCGATGCCTGAGTTCGGAAGGTCCCTTGGAAAAGGGAGTGGCTATCCACTTCAGTATTCTTGTCTGGAGAATCCCATGGACAGAGGAACCTGGTGGGCTACAGTTCATGGGGTCACAAAGAGTCGGACACAACTGAGTGACTTTCACTTTAGTATATGGTAAAGCCAAATCCACACAGGAGTGACCCACGTGAGAATAGAACAGGATTCTTGCGCGTGTACACACACACAGAGGCACACAGGCATGGACACAAATGTGACGCTCCTTGTGCAGTTGATGGGGAAGAGGCTTCTAGGGTGGGCTGGGAAGAAATGTGGCCGGATAAGGAGACGGGGAGAGTGGACAGAACGGTACCGTCAGCATAGTGACCACAGGAAGTGAGTATTTCTGTCCCTGCTTGAGTCATGCATTGAAGGCAGGAGGAGAAGGGGACGACAGAGGATGAGATGGTTGGATGGCATCACTGACTCAACGGACATGAGTTTGAGTAAGCTCTGGGAGTTGGCGACAGACAGGGAGGCCCGAGCGACTGAAGTGAACTGACTCATGAATCTCACATTCCTCGGACCTCCCAAATTCTCCAGCAGCGTATTCTTTTTTTTTTTAAATTGAAATACTTTAATTAGGACCCGTTTTTGAAATTCTGCACACTGAATGTTCCTTGGGCTCCTGCACCTCCCTGAACTGTGAGTCCCAGTAAGATTTTCCCAAGAATGCTGCAGTCCGTGGCAGGCAGCGGAGCCTGGCCCAGCCCGTACCTTCAGCGGGAACTGCTGGGTGAGTTCGGGCACGTACGCAGCCCCGGCCTGCTTCTTGTGCAGGGACACGACCACGAAGTACTCGAACAGTTGCCTCTCCTGGTACTCGACGAGCTCCCGGTCCAGGGACGGGTATCTCGGAGCCTGCTTCAGCCGTGACTTCACGTTGACCAGGCGCTGGCTGTGGGCTGGAGAGGGAGCAGAGAGAGACAGAGAGAAAACGACTCACTCCTAGTGTCGAACTGCAGAGAGCTGCGGCAGGTTATGTAATTCCCAGCTCAAAGTACTTTTCCTAATCCTACAAAAGCATTCCCACATTTAACAAATTAGTACAAAGTTCTTTACTGGGGATTCTTGCCAAACTTCTAGGAGCAGCGACCCGCTGGCAGCCTGATTGGGGTGCAGAAGCCTGGAACGTGAGGCCTCCATTCCATCACGATTTGCTGTCTGGACTGGGGGCAGTGGCATGAGTGACCTCGAGGTTCCTGTGTCAGATGGGGTGGGACTCTTCCCTTCAGTCACTTCCTTCATCTTTCCTTTTGAGGGATGTGACAAAATCCAGACCCCAGAGCTTTTGGAGCTGGGAGCTCTGTAAACATCCTGTGAGACTCAAGTGGCAGAGACCTGCCTGATCAAGAGCCCCATCTGCCTTCTCTCCTGCCACTGCTCTGTGGGCTGCAGGTGGTCGGCCTCATCCTCGAAATGGCTCAGGGACGGGTGGGTGTCAGAAGCCAAGGAGGCAGAGCCGCTGAGCAGACGGGTGGGTCCCCATCACCTCGCTGAGCAGCCCTGGACTACAGCTTTTCCTGGCTTGCCCCTGGGGTCTGAGAAGTTGTGGAAAACTCACTGAGACCTAGACTAAGATCACCAAGTTTAGGTCCACAGGGACCAATGATTTCAGCGACTTTAACAGATGAGGAAGCAGAGGCCCTGGGTCACAATGATTTCCTGCAGATCACAGAGCCATTTCACATGAGTTAGGGCAAGGGCCCAGGTCTCTGGAGTTCCGTGAGACTGTACCTTTCACAGTACCGAGACTGGGTCCCGAGTGTCTAGAGCGTAGCCAGAGGCTCAGGGACCAGACAGGCCCACCCTGGCCAGTTTCAGACACCCACGCCTTGCCCAGCAGGCTCCTGCAAGGATGCTGTGTCCCCTCACACTCAGCAGGAAGGGCTACCTTTGCCCCTTCTCAGTCACCAACACGCACCCTGCACAACAACGGCCCTTCTCACCTTTCAGCTTCTCCTCGGTGTCGCTGTCAGACTCGCTGTTCTCATCTGTCACTAGACAAACAAAACAACAAAAAATTGCAAACGTGGGTCTTTCTAACGCAGGAAACTTTTTCATGTGGTAGCACAAATCCGAGAGTTCTACTTCAGAGGGGCTGTTTTCTTTTTTTTTTTTTCTGTTTAAAGGTCATGAACAAACTACATCCTTGTCCAACTGCATGCGTTTCCAGATTAACGTGGCTGTACTTCAGATGGTACCTCTATCAAATCCAGTCAAAGATATTGGCCCCTTTCGTGCAAATTAAGCAAAGAAGGTGGCTCCCCCCCTGAGGTCACAGCATGCAGCCCTGGGCTGACACGATGGATGGATGAGAGGGGAAGGGAGATTCTGTTTTCAGATTCTTGGGGGAGGAGGGACTGTGGCGGGGCCCCTACCTTTTCCTGAGTTGCTCTCTGTGGACTGGGACAGCCTCTTCACGCGTTTCTTTCCTCTCCGGGCTTCATAGATGGCATTAATTCGCAATACCAGCTGCCAGACATGGGGAGAAGGGAAGCCAGTGTGAGCCGTCTCCTCCCTGAGAGCAGCTGGGATGCCCTTGCTACCCATTCTCTTTGAGGACCATGGTGGACCAGGGCCAGGGGGCAGGAGGTGGGGGAGAGGGGGAGACACGTCCTACTGGCCCGCTGGCATCTTTTAGTCATTCTTCTTGGCCAGATAGAAGCCCGACCCGTCAGGAGCACGGCCAGCCTCTCTGGTGGGTGGGTGGTGGTGTCTGAATCTAGTGCATCCCGCAGACACAGAGGGAGCCATTTCACTGGCTAATGGTGTGATGGCTGCACCCCTTCCGACTGTGCCATCCCAGTGTGGTTTGGGAAGGAGCCTTTGCCCCCAAAACAAAACAAGAAAAGGAAGAGACAGGAAAAAAGCTGTTCCCAGGCAGGGCCCCTTTCATGGGAACCATGCCAAAATGCGTCTGAGCAGCAGGCAGGAAGGGAGCAGGGCTGTCGTGGCTCTTGAGTCCGAGCTCGGGTCAGCAGGGAGTCAGGCCGGGCCCCCAGCACACTGCCCTTCCTGCAGGCTGGCCGAGGCCTCTCAGGACCACCCTGGTGCTCAGAAGCTGAGCCGCTCAGCAGACGCCTTTCTTCCTAAGTGGCACATCCTCCAGGCTGACTTTATCAGAGCTGTCAGGTGATGGAGGCCCCCGGGTTACTTCCTATCTGGCTTCATAGCATCACCTGTAACTTCCAAGAGCAGAAGCTTCCTGGGTTCCACCTGGTTGGGAGAAAGGGAGGTCTACCCATGCATAATCGAGCCAAGCCAGCTATTGATACTAAAGGCAAGCTGGCTGTAAGCTACCTTGGAAAGCTTGAAATTCTTTTGTACGTTGGGAAGAATAGGAGGATGTGCTATGGTAAATTGGGTGATGGGTCCCAGGTGGGCACAGTTGCCAATACCCATCTCTAGCCTCCGCTCTTTTGATCTTTTCCCTGAAGGAGCTCACTGACTCCTCTCTACAAGCACAGGACTGGCAGGGAGTGGGGGGCTTATCCTCAAGGTCTCCTCTTCGTGGGTCTGGGTTCCACGCCTCCAGCTCTGCAGAGAGCTCCTGACACAGCCCTGCGGCATCTCCGGACACCTGTGCCCTCTGGCTCCTGACGGGGACCCCAGCCCCAGCCATGCCCACTCTCTGAGCCTGCTTCTCTCCCTAATCAGGAATCTGATCTGAATGAGGCCTCTGCCTTCACCCCCAAACCCCTGCCGTGTGGTGGCTGTTTGCTGTCACTAACTCGCAGTCTCCTTGAGAGCACACCACCCCTGAAATGGCCTTCTCTTCTTTTCAAGCATTTTCTGACAGGTAGGATACGACACTAACCCCATTTTTCTGGCTGTCAAATAACTGAACAGGAGATATTTTTTTTTTAGTGTTCTGAAAAAAAAATAAAGTGTTCTGTACTAGAAGTACTGGCCTCTTTAGAAGCCATTTTTAAGTTGAAAATAATATTTTCAACTATAAGTTCATTTGGAAGATGGTATGTTTCAGAGAGTCATGTGGTACTTAATTCTGCTATGGTGGTAGCCAAAGAAACAGGGCTCCACACAAACCTGCCGTGTGCACTGAGGGGTAGCTGGCTTCTGATTAGAAAGGACAGCACTGTGATTCATGAATCCTGAGAACACTGCTGAGTAAATAACTCCTCGGTTTCAGCTGCTGCATTAATGAAGGTACAGGGTTGCTAGGAGACTACAGGGAAGGAGTGTTTCTTTCTCTCTTCCCTCCTCCACCGGGGCCTTCATTCCTCTTAGGGCCAAGGTGGGAGAAACCAAGGGGAGCATCCATGCTCCCAGAAGGGCCTCTTACGTTACACGGTTCAGCAGAGGCAGCTGAAGGAATGCCAACCAACCCACTGTTTGATCAGCTGTGAGTAGACCGTGAAGTCCTTCTTGCTAGATCAAAACACAGCAGCCAGGGGTTTGGACAGCAAATGCTTTAAGGGTCTAAAATCTGGAAGTCATGAATGTGCCTGAAAAAGAACCTTTGACTTCAAGAAAAGGATTCAGAGCATCTAGAAAGAAGCTTCATACTCAAGAGTGGGGGTAAGTCTAGGTTAAGATTTAAGTAGCAAGTGACAGAACTGAGGATTCATGAAAATTAGAATAAACTATAATTAGTCATTTGTGGTTTTTTTAGACATTCCCTGGGACTTCCCTGGCAGTCCACTGGTTAGGATTCTATGCTTCCGATGCAAAGGATGTGGGTTCGATCTGTTGTCAGGGAACTAAGATCCCACATGCTTTGGGTGCAGCCAAAAAATAAAAAATAAGCATTCCTTTGAAGAATTGTGTACTTCACCTTTATGATTAAAGTTTTAACAGGATTTTGTTGTTGTTGTGAAAGTGACAGGTAAAACACAGTGATTTTTCTCTGGATTTGATTGTATCTGTCAAAGCTGATTTTTTCCCAGATTTGATTATATCTGTCAAAGCCTATTTTAATAAGTGCCTGGGCACTATTTAGGTGGGTGGCAACTCAGTTTAATTTCAGGCAACAAACTAAGAGAAAACAAACTGCTGCTTGTAAATTAAACACATAGAAAGTGGCAAAAATAATTCTACTTTTCTTTCTACCTTTACTTTCAAATAAAATATGTACACATATTTTCCTCTCCTTAATCAAAAAATCTTTTCTAAATAATATGAAGGCAGTGGAAGATAGAGGTTAAGTACTTATAAAGAGATCACAGTCAAACTTAAGAGTTGTATCAAAGCTCTTTTAACCGAAAGCTGATTCATTTGATTGTTCCTGTTTTATTTGCTAAAATAATGGCGAGGCTATATCGATGTTACTAGCCATTTGTGCAATTATCCCACAATAGCACGTTTTTGACATTACAGATATGTGTGAGCCTTGCTAGAACAAGAAGAGGAGCATTAAGGGAGCGATTCAAGTCCCCACACTTTGGGGTCCCCACGAGCAGCCACAATGACAGCACAGGGAGACAAGACAGTCGGAAGGAGACAGAGGGCGACTCTGCCAGGGGTGAAGGGGACTGGGATCCACATGCTAGTGGGAACTCACCCGGCAAACATCCGATGATCAACATGTAACGTGCACTGCACCCTGGCTGGGGCGAGGCAGAGCCAGGAGACAAGGAAGGGGTACGAGCCCCGAGTCCCGCCCTGGGCCCTCTCTCAGCCCTCTCCCAACCGCCAGACTGCAGGTGTTAGGTCTCTTCTTGACCACCTGACTCTAACTGCCCTTACCCTTCAGAATGCACTCTTGATTATCAAGATGACTTAATTTCACTTGAAAAAGAACGTAAGGGATGGAGGTGGTATGTATTATGGGTCAAAACACTGATGAACCAAACTGAGCCAGGAGGGATCAGCTGGTGAAAATGTCCCTTGACTTTTAGGTCAGTGGGTCACTTTGAAACCTCTGATGAAACCTACAGACAACCCACCTCCCTTCTTTTTATCTCCTCAAACTCATCCATGCAGCTTTACATGATTTAATGTGTTTCATGGTCCCCTGAAGTCCATCTGCAGACTCTGAAACGAAGAATTCCTTCTCTAAAAGGTCCTGTAGTGGGGTCTTCGCTGGTGGTCCAGTGGTTGGGACTCTGCCTTGCAATGCAGGGGACACTGGTTCGATCCCCTTGGTCTGGGAAGATCCCACATGCTTTGGAGCAACTAAGCCCATGTGCCGTAACTACTGAGCACAAGAGCGGCAACTACTGAAGCCCGCGTGCTTGGGGCCCACGCTCCACAATGCGGGAGGCCGCTGCCATGAGAAGCCAGCATACCGCAATGAAGAGAGGCCCCCATTCAACACCGCTAGAGAAAGCCCACGTGCGGCAACAAAGACCCACCACAGCCAAAAAACTAATATTTTTAAAAATATATTACAAAAAAGCTCCTGTAGGAAGTTGGTACTGAAGTGGCCAGTATAGAATGACAGGCATTGCAGGAGTTGGACTGAGCAAAAGGAAATATAACACCAGTGTAAGAAAGAGCAGCCCCAGTTCATGCACACCCAAGCCACTGGGCCTGTTTTGCCTTTGAGGCTGAAAAGAGCTGTAAAAGATATATATATATATATATACATTTTTTTTTTTTAAAGAGGAGAACCTTGTTCACATAGCCCTCCATTGTTTAATTTTTTTTTTTTTGGCCATGCCACAGGGCATGTGGGATCTCAGTTCCCCAACCAGGGATTGAACCTGTGCCCGTGCAGGGGGAGCACAGAGCCTTAACCACTGGGCCATTGGAAAAGTCCCAGAAAACGTGCATTTCTGACAAATGCTCCCTCAGAGCACAGGCTCCATGTGGTGCCCCTCTGCAGCGGGAGGTGATGGAGTCTGAGTCAGAGCACAACAGACAGGGCTCTGCTTTTTGAGGCCATGAAGGAGATGTGGCCTTTGGAGGCTGGGCGTTAGAAACACAGTTTGGGGTCATAAGAGTCGTTAAGCAGGAAGAGGGATGGCGAAGAGGGAGGCTGTGTGTGTGCACGCTCAGTCATGTCTGATCTTCGAGATCTCATGGACTGCAGCCCGATGGGCTCCTCTGTCCATGGAATTTTCCGGGCAAGAATACTAGAGCGGGTAGCCATTTCCTTCTCCAGGGAATCTTCCTCACCCAGGGATTGAACCCGTATTTCCTGCTGCGGCTCCTGCTTTGCAGGTGGGCTCTTTACCACTAGCGCCACCTGGTAAGCCCTACAGGACCCCGGTTATTAGGACCAAGGCCCAGCTAGCTCGCTGCTGGCTTCCCCATGTCTGCCTGGCCTGTGGTGAAGCAGGTAGGAGGGCCCAGCGATCTGATCTCTGCCCAGACTCCTCTGCAGCCTTCCTTTGCAGGGAAGTGTGTCGGGGGGGTCCACCCCCGAACACGAAGCTTGCTGCGAGCCTTACCTTGGGTAGCTTTCTCTTCTTCCTGCCGTTCTGCAGGTCCCCGAGGCTAAAGAAAGTGTCGTCAGGGCTGCTGGGGGTGGAGGGAGGGCTGATTTTGGAAGGAGACCCAGTTCCATCCCGACTCAACTTCCTTGTGTCCAGCAGTTTGAAGTTCCTCCTTTCTGAATTTTGCCGGAAAAAGGCAGGTTTGGACAAGGACTGCTGTGAGGGGAGAGGAGGAAAGAAGAGCAAATAAATACAAAGAGAGCCCCCTGAGAGACAAGTAGTACCGTCAGTGACGGAGACCAAGAAGGTCAAGAGGAGAAGCTAGTCTAAGTCCCCAAGGGTACGCTGAGGTCATCTGCGCTGTGAAAGGCCTGATAAACATTTATCATCCAACTACAGAAAATGAAGATGATAAAGGATGCAAGTCTAATCCACTCTCTCTTTTTAGACAAGTGGAAACTCACCCGGCTCCATCTTTACAAATGAGGCTTTCTGACACCTACAAATGAGGCTTTCTGTACCAGGAGTTACAAGACTTACGTTTAGCTTTATCCCTGTCACTGGCAAGTGAAATTCCTTCTAATACAAGGAATTTCACTTCTCTGAGCCTCAATGTCTGATTCTTAAAAATGAGCTATTTTAAGGTCAAAAGGCCAACAAAAAAACAATTAAAAAATCTGGGATTTATAGAACTCATTTTTTCTAATACATGCTACAAGTTAATAAGAAGACTAACAATTTAAAAGAAAAACAGGCAAAAGATAAGGACTGAAGGTTTACAGAAAAGGAAATACAATACTTTTCAGATATATATAAAAGATTCTTAGCTTCACTCATCAGAAAAAAAAATGAACATGCCATTGAAAAAATATTTTTCTTTTTTTCTTGAAATCTTTATTGGAGTACAGTTGATTTATACCATTGTGTTAAGTTTCTGCTGTACAGCAAAGTTAATCCTTATTAATTAGTTATCTATTTTATATACAGTAATGTGTATGTATCAATTTCAGTCTCCTAATTTCTCCCTTCCCCCTGATCCCCCTTAGGGAGGACTGGGTGGCGAGGAAGCTACGTGCCTTGTGCCTCGAAGACGGAGCTGACCTGGACTCAGCCAGGGTTCATTCACCCTTCTTGTCTGTGAATATGGCTGGTGGCTTAACCCCTTCCAGTCCTCGCATGTCCCTGTCTTAGTGCCCCAGGCGACTGGCTGCAGGAAACACAAAAGGTCCTTGATATAAAATATCCCACCTCCTCTTTACTTATTGCAGCCTCACTCCTCCGCTCGCTTACAGAGGACTCCCCCGGGGAAGCACTGGGGTGCCATTTACACACACACACAGCTGTTCACCTGTGCCCACAGGTACACACATTCTTCACGTGAACCCTCAGACACTCCTTTAACTACACACCCACAGGGAATACACAGGCAGGCATGCGTGTTCTGACAATGGGGGACATTATACTAACGTACCACTGTGGCATTACATTAAAACAATGGCATACCTTGCAGGCAATACAAATCATTTTTTAAAATAAATTAATGGCACGGGGAAGGGAATTTTTGACCAACCTAAACAGCATATTTAAAAGCAGAGACATGACTCTGTCAACAAAGGTCTGTCTAGTCAAGGCTATGGTTTTTCCAGTGGTCATGTATGGATGTGAGAGCTGGACTATAAAGAAAGCCAAGCGCTAAAGAATTGATGCTTTTGAACTGGGGTGTTGGAGAAGACTCTTGAGAGTCTCTTGGACCACAAGGAGATCCAACCAGTCCATCCTAAAGGAGATCAGTCTTGGGTGTTCACGGGAAGGACTGATGTTGAAGCTGAAACTCCAATACTTTGGCCACCTGATGCAAAGAGCTGACTCATTGGAAAAGACCCTGATGCTGGGAAAGATTGAAGGCAGGAGGAGAAGGGGACGACAGAGGATGAGATGGCTGGATGGCATCACTGACTCAATGGACACGGGTTTGGGTGGACTCTGGGAGTTGGTGATGGACAGGGAGGCCTGGCGTGCTGCGGTTCATGGGCTCACAAAGAGTCGGGCACGACTGAGTGACTGAACTGAACTGAATGGCATGGGGAAATATTCATGATAAATGTAACAGAGCAGCAAAAAAGTATATATGAAAAAAACAGATATACGATACCATCCCAAATCTTTTTTTTATGTACACGCCCATGCACATACACACACAGTGTGACATGGTCTGGAAGGAAGTAAACCAAAGTGTCAACAGTGGTTTTCTCTGGGTGTTGGGATTACATGCAATTGTTAAAAGGCTTTTAAACACACACATGTACACATACATATATACACAATAACCATCTGTTTTAGAAAAAGAATACAGGTGAGTATAAAGGAAAAAACACAAATTTCCAATACAGATGATTTTTTAAATTACACTTGTTGGTATTTAAAAAGAATTTTACAATGAAAATGTTCTGCTTTTAGAAAACGAGGTAATTTTTTAAAAGGACACATATTGAAAGCCTAATTCTACAGCTTAAACAAACATACATAAATAATAGCTATGCTACAGGCACTAGTCTAAGTGGTATTCAAGAATTAATTTGATTAACCTTCACAAGACCCCTCAGTTGTTAAGTCGCTCAGTCGTGTCCGACTCTTTGTGACCCCATGGAGTGCAGCATGCAAGGCTTCCCTGTCCTTCACCATCTCCGAGGAATGTATTATCATTCCCGATTTTTACCGGTGACATACAGATATACAGCAACAAGATCATTTGCCCACAGTCACACAACTAGCAAGCGGTCTAGGTGAGTTTGAACGGAGGCAGTCACGGTCTAAGACTCGCACCCTTGACCAGACACTGCCCCTACATAGCCACACGAGGCGACACATGGTTTGTTGGTGGAAGATGGTGTGGGTGAGCTACCCAGGTCAACTAGTGATTTTTTCCCCCCTTAAGTGTCAATACATAAGAAATAACATTAGGTTTCCTTTATTACAAAAAATAGTTTCTACCATATTCGCTGCGTTGTTCTACGTGTGGGAATAACAAGATAAGAAAACAGCCCCTTCTCAGAAGCTTGTCTTGTGTGTTTGTAAGCATCAGCATCGGCCCCCAGCTGCACATCTCTCGTGTCTGAGGAAAACCTGTCCATGTGCCCCTCACCTCTCTACCGGAAAGAGGCACAAGCTAGTTAAATAACCGCCCCCTCCAAGATGTCTTAGGACTCTTCTGTGGCTGGTAGAGAAGGCTGTCATGGAAAGACTGCTTCAGTAAGTTCTAAGTCCCAGATGCAGCCCAGATGTGGCAGACGCTCCATGAATACTGGTGCGCTAATGGAGGTGGTGGAGTGGTCTGCGGCTGTGCCCCAGGACGGGGACACAAACCAGACACCCAGATGTGGAAAGCAGAGGACTGTGCATGACGCACGGTCTTCCTGATGACTTGCAAAGGCCCCAACAGCCTGCAAATATGAGTGGCAATCAGATGTGCGTTGGGCAACTGGGTCTGTAGGATAGCGCCTCTGGACTTCAAGTTCTCATTGACAGGATTACCTACTGTGTTTCACTGCTTTTTTAAAAAATTCAATTATTTAATTATTAGAAGTTACTAAAATTTAATTAGTTTATTTTTGGTTGCACTGGGTCTTGGTTGACGCGTGCAGGCTTTCTCTAGTTGTGGCTCAGTAGCTGCAACTCTCCAGGTCGAGAGCACAGGTTCAGGAGTTTGGTGCACGGGCTTAGTTCATCCCTGGTACGCAGATTCTTTCCAGACTAGGGATTGAATTTGTGTCCCCGGCACTGGCAGGCAGATTCCAACCTATCGTACCACCAGGGAAGTCCTCTGCTGCACTATTTTAGGGACAGAGGACCAAGGTTTTTCTCTAGCTTGGCAGGAAGGCGAGCTGCTAAGGGACCTCCCTGGTGGTCCAGGGGACAAGACTTCACCCTCCCAATGCAGGGGGCCTGGGCTCAATCCCTGACTGGGGAATTAGATCCTGCCTGCATACTGCAACTAACAAGCCCACACTGCTGCAACAAACTTCCTGAGAGCTGCAACCAAGATGCAGCACAGCCAGAGTAAATAAACATTTGGGGGAAAAAAGAAAAGGGCTACTGAAGTCTTTTATTTTCTGCTACTAGGGAGGAACGCCCAGTTCTGCAGGCAGATCTGCTTTGGGTAGATGTTTTCCAGTGTCCTGAACAGGCCATGGAGTTCACGCCCTGCATGAAGTAGGGCAGAGCTGAGTAAGATACGAACGGGTCAGACTGGGTGCAACAGCTTTCTTTCTCTTTTTTTTTTTTTTAAAGATTTTTATTGGAGTATGGTGGATTTACACTATTGTGTTAGTTCCTGCTGTACAGCAAAGTTATTTATATATGTATATATGTATACACATACACACACACACACACACACACACACACACACATCTGCTCTTTTTTAGATTCTTTCCCTATCTAGGTCATTGCAGAGTATTAAGCAGAGTTCCCTGTGCTATACATAGGTCCTTATTAGTTATCCGTTTTATACACAGTAGTGTGTTTATGTCAGACTCAATCTCCCAATCTATCCCCTACCTTTCCCCCCTGGTAACCACAGGTTCACTTTTTACATCTATGACTCTATCTCTGTTTTATAAATAAGTTCATTTGTACCTGTTTTTTTTTTTTTTAAATTTCACGTATAAGCAATATCATATAACATTTGCCTTTCTCTGTCTAATTTACTTCACTCAGCACGACAATCCCTAGGTCCACCTATGTTTACTGCAAATGGTATTATTTTGTCCTTTCTATGACTCAGTAACACTCCATCTTATACATGCACCACATCTTCCTTATCTTCTCCTCTGCTGATGAACACTTAGGTTGCTTCCATGACTTAGCTATTGTAAACAGTGCTGCAAAGACCTTTGGGGCATGTATCTTTTCAAATTATGGTTTTCTCTGGATATATTCCCAGGAGTGGGATTGCTGAATCATATGGTAGCTCTATTTTTAGCTTTCTACAGAAACTTCACACTGTTTTCCATAGTGGTTGTATCAATTTACATTCCTATCAACAGTGTAAGAGGGTTCATTTTTCTCCATACCCTCTCCAACACTATTGTTCATGGACTTTTCTCCAAAGAAGAAAGACAGATAGCCAAGAGGCACATGAAAAGATGTCCAACATCACTAATTATTAGAGAAATGGAAACCGAAACTACAATGAGGCATCACCTCACATCGGTCAGAATTGCCATCATCAAAAAGTCTACAGACAGCCTTCTTCTAAGCCAGACTTATTCACTGAGGGAAATGAAGGATCCCCTAAATGCTGAGCACATCCAAATTCCACTGAAAACACCAACAACACATTTCAAAGGCAAGTAGAAACTATTTGCCAACTATAGGCTGTCATGGATTATTCATGATCACGCTCTTTTCCATAGAGGAGAAGACAGCAGTTAACTGGTTTTGGCAAGTACTGTGGCAGTTGATCTGGGCCAGTAAGATCCAGCCTTCGTGAAAGGTTCTACCTTCCACTCTCTTGAGAAAGATTCCCTTTGTGACTATCAGGTCTTATGTGTATGCCCCCTGCCTGCCAGCCAATGCTGACCTCAAGTGGAGCCTAGAGAGAAAGTTGGCTTCTTTTCCTAGACTGGAAACAGACCCTTTTGATGAGATTTAAACTGACACTTGTAGCCTGGATTTGGTCTCCATTTAATTTCTTCAACAACCAAACCACTGTATAACAACTACCTATGGGAAACACAAAGAAACCAAATATATACTTTCTGAGTCTACAGTCTAGTTGAGGAGATATTTTTAAGACATATTACATGACTTAATAGATGGTTAGATAGCATCACTGACTCAATGGATTTGAGCAAACTCTAGGAGATGGTGAAGGACAGGGAAGCCTGGTGTGCTGCAGTCTATGGAGCGGCAAAGAGTTAGACATGACTTAGTGACTAAACAGCAACATGACCTAAGTCAGATTTCAAACCATCAAAGTAAGAGATGTCATAAGATGGAATATACAAATTGGTGTAAAATGAATGCTTAGCCCATGTCCTGAGTGTTATAGGAGAGGAGAAGGGAACAAGTCCCAGGGACTAGGATGGCCTGGAGGTTTTCTGAAGGAGGCATGACTAAGCTGGGCCTTAAAGGACTGGAAGGGAGAGGTCTAGGCAAGAGCCAAAGGCAGAGATAGAAATGACCGAGCACAGGGGTGGGCAAAGTACAGCCTGTGGACCACATCTGGGCCACCACCTGTTTTTGTACAGGCCACGAGCCAAGAACAGTTTGACTTTTAAATGACTAAAAAAAAAAATTTCATTGCATGTGAAAATAATATAAAATCAAATTTAGTGTCTATGAATAAAGTTTTACTGAAACACAGCCTCACTTACTGGTTGACATATAGCCTGTGGCTGTTCCACACCACAATGGCAGTGCTGAGCAGTCAAAACAGAGACCATATATTCACTCCCTGGCTCTTTAGAGAAAACTTTTGCTGCTCCTGGGGCTACGACATCAGGGGCGGCTAGTAGGCTTTGGCTGGAGAGATTTTGTATATAGGAACTGTGGGAAATGGGTGCCCGGGGACCAATTTTGAAGAACGCATAATGCTACATTAAAAAACATGAATTCATACTAATGTGTTCTCTGTTTCCTTTATTTTGTCATTTCAAAAGTATAAGTATATAAATGGAATCATGTGGTATGTAAACCTATGAGAATGGCTTTGTTCACTTGCCATAATTGTCTGGAGATTTATCCAGGTTGGTATACATCAATAGCATATTCCTTTTTAGTGCTGAATGATATTCTATCATATAAATGTACTGCACTTTATATAACCATTCACCCACTGAAGGACATTGGGGTTGTTCCCAGTTTGGATCATTACGAATAAAACTACATGTGTTAAAAAAAGAAGAATATGAATTCAGTTCCGTAGGCAATGGGTTGAAGTTATCATGTATGAGAATACGGTAATATTATCTGTATGCACATACTACAAAACTGCAAAAGGTTCCAAAAGATATTCTGAGGAAATGTCGGTGTTCTTCCCTGACCTCTAGATACCCAGACAACTCCACAGCGGTACCTGCTTACTCATTCTTAGGGATCCTTGCAGAGATATTCTTGTGCATTCACAGACATATATGAGTTTGTTTTAAATCAGGACATTCTTCTTCACAGCTGTGTAACGTGGACGTACTATCTTATTTACAGCTGGGGAGAATTCTGAGCCAGATTCTACAATGCTACTTTAGGAAGCCTTGCTGAGCAGAGGGCTCCAGGAGAACTAGAGGCAGGAAGCAGAGGCAGGCCACTGATGAACAAATCCAGGAGCCTGCAGTGAGGATGCCCGGCATTCCCATGTAACCCAGAACCCCAGCCTGCTCCAGGCCATGGTGCTGGGGACCCCCTCCCTCCACCGCTTCTCTGGGGGCTCATACCTTGGCAGGTGTGTCAGGGATGGAAGAGGTGGGAGAACCTGGAAAGTTCAAGACACACTTCTTCCCGAGGCAGCGACCATGTAACTCAACGTCCTCATAAGGGTTTTCCTTCATGGGCGGATCTGCGGTCAAAGGCAAGGAACAGATGAGAAACTGGGAACACCAAGGAAGCTCTTCTTGTCAGATCTCTACCCAATGCCCTGGTCTCTCCTTGTGGGGATGTGTGTTGTCTTGATATGCATTTAGCCTTCCTCTTGGTAGTCACTGGGGTAAGTCTCTGTCTCCCCATTCTCAGATGTGTGAGCCTAACTCCACTCCCAGTCTCAGAGCTTAAGCCAGTCTGAAAATTCTGAATCCTGGCCTCAGTGACCACCTAGGAAGGGCTCATATTCCAGGCCTAAGCCAACTGCTGCATGGCACTCCTTGACTCTGAAAGTTGAACAGGGACCTAACCCAGTCCAGTGAGAGTGAGCCTCGAGGTGTTTGCTGGGACTTGCAGGAGACAGGCTTTCCTTTTTTGCTGCAGGCAGGGATCCTGGGGGACTGAGAGCAGCCGTCATGGCGATCATGGGACACCTGCTGAGGAGGGCACTAACTTGAGAGATAAAAAGGAAGAGAAAGCCAGTTCTGGTCCCCTGAGCCAGCTGAAAAATCTCCCTTTGTTGTTTCAGTTGAGTTTTCTGTTCCTTGTAACTGAAAGCTACCCTGCCAGGCACACACTAAGAGAAGTCCAGATCTCATACCCATTTTGGATCTGGGACATCTACTGCATTGGCAGGAACCCGTCTCTGGCAGCTTCGACTCAGTAATTCAAATAGCTCGGCTTGGTATCCCGGCTTCTTCAAGTCTCACGTTTCCTCCCACCTTGGAGTTTATTCCAGTGCTGATGACCGTGCGCGTGCAGGAATGCCTGTATCTGCCCAATCTGCCCCTTGTATAGGCACACAGATGGATTTTCCTCTCTCACACGCTCGTTTCTTCCTGCCCCCCTACCCCAACATATGCAGACATGGTCTGCGTGTACATCTCACTGAAACTGTGGTCCTCCCTGAAGATTTTAACTCCCCAAATGTATATGCACACAAGCTCTGTGAATCTGAGTCCCATTCTGGAATCAGAGAATTCTTAGGAGCAAGGCCAAAGCTCCTTTTCAGATACATTTCAGTCTGAAGTTTGTTGGCGTTACTGCCACACTCCTACAGTTTTGGAAAGAGTACGGCAGCCTTCAGTTCTCCTTCATTCAGTAATCGCTACCTACAATTCACCAAGAGTCTGTCATAAGCCAGATATTTTACATACCACCTTCTCCAGCCCTCTAACAACCCTGTAAGTATCTACCATCTTCCTTAGTCCAGAGATGAGAGAAGGAAGTTCAGAGACGTAAAGTCACTGGCTTAATGTCACACAGCTAACAAGTAGCAGAGTCGAGGTTCAGTCATAGATACTGAGGCTCCTGGTCTCGTGTGTTTCCCACTGTTATCACGCTGCCTCCTTGGACATTCATCGCCAGTCCTTCCTCTCATTTTCTCTCACATATTTCACCATGGGTCGCTCGTCCACCCACATACCTGCTCTTTCATTTGAGTACACGTTTGTCTTCCAGTGTGTGTGTGTTTTGAGCAACCAGCCCCACCCTCTTTCCCCTCCTTCTCACAGACAGACTCACGCAGACATCTCGGCCTCTTACCTAGAATGTCTTCGTAGACGTTCTCCTCCGATAAAGTGCGTGTGAGCCCCAGCTTAGTCTGTGCGTACCAGTCCACCCTGCTGTTCTCAGAGGAAGACTGAAGTAAGTCTTCAAACTCATAGGACTTTCTGGGTTGTACAGGTGGGAAGGAAAAAAACCCAAGAACTTAAATCAGATTAGGCTGGTTCAGAGACTATATGCCATAAAAGTTTTTTTTTTTTTCCTTGTAAAAATTTCTAAAGCCAAAATCAACTCTGTTTCTTGTAAGACAGTGTGAAAATCTTCAAATATGAAATGTGGCTTTTACTTGTGAGAATGTTTATGCTATTACACCAACTAAAGATTGTGGAGTATACATTTAAATACAAACCCAACTTTGTAAGTAAACATATATAGGAGGAGATAAAAAAGAAAGGAAGTGAAACATAGAGCTGCTATCTCAGGCCTGAGGTGTGGCCTCTCTTCATTTTTGCTTTTCTGGATTTTTCAAATGTTCTATAGACACACATTAATAACCAGAAAGAAGCAGTGATGGCCAGTTCAGAGCAGAGGAGGTATCTCCCTCCCCCTTTCTTTCACTTAAGTGGCTATTATCAGGCACGCAAAGGTCAGCTGAGGCACCCCGCGGAACTCTGAGATCTGTACAAACATGGCTGGGTCTCTGTCTGGGGCCTGGCTTATTACCACCCTCCCCTCATCCTACATCCACATGGGCTGTTCTGGGATTAAATAAATCTAGACACAGATCCTGAATCCTTCATTCACAAGTTTTTCCTTCTTGGATAAATTGCCTGAGCTGAAACTCAGTGTCCTGATTTGTAGATAGTAACTAGGAGAGTAGATAGGACTGTCCAAAAAATAGAAAAGACAATGTTGATAAAATCCTTGGCACCTAATAAGCATGCAACAAATGTTATTTATAATGGGAAGGGGGATAAATTGGGAGATTGGGCCTGACATATCCACACTATTATATACAAACAAGGTAATAAGAACATACTATACAGGAAACTCTACTCAGTGCTCTGTAATGATCCATATGGGAGTGGAGTCTAGAAGAAAGTGGATATATTCATATGCATGGCTGACCCAGTTTGCTGAACAGCAGAAACTAATACAACATTGTAAATCAACTATAGTCCAATAAAAATATTAAAATCTAAATGTTACCTATCATTATACCTGCAGTAGGAATTAGCAACCCACTTCAGTATTCTTGCCTGGAAAGTTCCAATGACAGAAGAGCCTGGCGGGCTGCAGCCCTTGGGGTTGCAAAGAGCTGAACACAACTGAGTGACTGAGCACACCAGCTATTTTTATTGTTGTTGTGGTGCTACTAATTATTTATGTGGCCAGTGCTATATTTACTGAGGGAGGTACTGTGCTTAGGGTTTGATAATGAAGGATAAAACAGTCAGAGTCCTTGCCTCAGAGAGCTTACATTCTAAGGAGGAACACCGATGTTCAACCAGCTCACACAAATAAGTTCAATGACAGAAAAGCACAGCTTGGGAGGGTGTGGAGGAAGGTTCAGTTCAGGCTGGGCGATGCATTAGGGGAGGGAGGTCTCAATGAGAAAGTCACTCACTGAAGCTGAGATCTGAAGAATAAAAAGGACTTAGTCGGGGAAAGAGTGTTCCCAAAAGAGGGAAGGGCGTGTGAGAAAGTCCTGAGGTTACAGAGACCTCGGTGAATTTCAGGGAACAGCAGACAGGCAGACAGCTTGCTGGACTGCAGGAACAGGGTGGAGGGTGCTGTGCAACAGAAGGGCAGATCCAGGCAGAGGCTATCTGCCTACTTGCCAAGCTTCGGGGCTTTCTTGCATTTAAAATGTTTCCTCTTCCACTGGCTTCTTTCTCTTTCTTTAAACACACTGATGCTCAGTCGCTCAGTTGTATCTGAATCTTTGTGATCCCATGGACTGCAGCCTGCCAGGCTCTTCTGTCACTGGAACTTTCCAGGCAAGAATACTGGAGTGGGTTGCCATTTCCTTTTCTAGGGGATCTTCCCAACCCAGGGATTGAACCTGAGTCTGTGGATTCTTTACTACTGTGCCACCTGGGAAGCCCAAACACGCATGGGGTTCCTCTATCTTAAAAAGCCTTCCTTTGAAGCAACGGCCCTTGCAGTTCTGCTATTTCTCACCTTCCTTCCTTGCCAACACTTTTAACTGGGAGGAGAGGAGGAGCAGAGGTTATTCGCTCAGTTTACCATAGTTCACGGGTTCTTCTTTCCTTTACTCTCTCAACCTGTCCATGTGCATCCTTTTCCTGAAATTCCTCCTAAAGGCCACTAGTGAGTTTCTGGTAAAACCTAACCACTCTGCTCCTTTCACTGCATGACACCACTTGGTTTCTACAGTCAAAGGCAGCGGTGCTCAAAGTGGGACCTGTGGGTCAGGGCTTGGCTGTCAGCTCTTACCAGACCTTGCTGAGGTAGGCACAGAAATTGAGAGTAAGTGTTTACAAACTTTTCAGGCAACCTGACAGAATGAACTTAAACAAACAAACTGAGGTTTTATCAGTTCAGTTGCTCAGTCATGTCCAATTCTTTGCAACTCCATGGACTGCAGCACGCCAGGCCTCCCTGTCCCTCACCAGCTCCCGGAGTTTACTCAAACTCATGTCCATCAAGTCAGTGATGCCATCCAACCATCTCATCCGCTGTCGTCCCCTTCTCCTCCCGCCTTCAGTCTTCCCCAGCATCAGGGTCTTTTCAGATGAGTCAGTTCTTCGCGTCAGGTGGCCAAAGTATTGGAGTTTCAGTTTCAGCATTAGTCCTTCCAATGAATATTCAGGACTGATTTCCTTTAGGATGGGCTGGTTGGATCTCCTTGCAGTCCAAGGGACTCTCAAGAGTCTTCTCCAACACCACAGTTGAAAAGCATCAATTCTTCAGCACTCAGTTTTCTTTATAGTTCAACTCTCACATCCCTACATGACTACTGGAAAAAACATAGCTTTGACTAGATGGACCTTTGTTGGCAAAGTCATGTCTCTGCTTTTCAATATGCTGTCTAGGCTGGTCATAGCTTTTTTTCCAAAGAGTAAGGGTCTTTTAATTTCATGGCTGCAGGCACCATCTGCAGGGATTTTGAAGCCCCAAAATGATGTCTTTTTTCATTTCATACCTCTTGTAATCCTGTTTTATTATATTTTACAAAAGCATTGTTCGCATCGTTTGGCAATGGATGGGACACACCTCTGGAGGGTCTGAGGGGGCGGATGCAAGGCGGCCCTAACACCACACGCCATCAGACCACTCTTCCTGGCCTGCACTGGCAGCTCTCTTCCTCTTCCTCTTCCTGGGTGTAGGCGTTTCCCAAGGCTTCTCCTCTTTAGGATCTATACTACTGATGGATTGATTGATTGGCTATGTGCCTTGCAGGATCTTAGCTCCCTGACCAGGGACTGAACCCAGGCCCCAGCAGTGAAAGTGCAGAGTCCTAACCAATGGATAACCAGGGAGTTGCCTAGGCTCTATACTTTTAGTATTTGCACATCTGAATTCATCGCCCCTTATCTCCACCCCACCCTCATTCCTTAATACTTGAATTTGGCACTTAAAAGCACAAAGATGGGCTTCTAGGCTGGATCTCTATGGCCTTAAGTCAGGCCATGAGGCTCAAGCTGTTACCTGTTGTTCTGGGGCTTAGGAACACAAGGTCATGCACCAAAGGAGGGGAAACCTACCCACAAGCCCCTTCTTTTTCTCCTTGAGGTGTCCAATGAGGAAAGGAAGGACTGAGCTTCAGAGCTCTAGTAGAAGGGGCTGGGGGAAGGGAAGCAGGTCTGAGCTGTTTTTCTAAGACGGGAATGGGCAGTGCTGTGAACCCACCCTGAACACTTGCTAGTCTGGGTGCCCTTAGCCCAGGCTGGCAATAGCCGACAGGTGGACTGGGGCTGGAGGTGTGGCCCAGAGCAGAGTCACGTAACTGGCCGAGAGGAGCTGGAACTCCTGGGTTACCCCTGCTAGGCAGACCAAATTTTACATCAGCTAGAGTCCTCAGCACCTGCACTACATGGTAGGGAAAAGGCACACTGTTCAGAACCATTCATTCAGTCTTTACTGACAGCTGACCGAGCGCCTATCTTGGATCGGCACAATCAAACTTTACAACAACCTTGTGACGGATTACTGTTACTGCACACGTTATGCATGAGAAAACAGGTCCAGAGACCTAAGGTAAATCGTTCCCAGTTACAGCAGGAGAACCCAGGAAATCTGGTTGGAGGTTGGTACTCTCAAACTGACAGGTATCACGCAGAGTATGCAAATAAGGCAAAGGCAGGAGGAGAGCAGCAGTTACAGGCCCCAAATTAAAACAGGTGGAGTTTCCAAAGGTTTTTGTGTGGAACCTGAACTAGTTTTAAAAATGTATTTATCTATTTATTGGCCTCATGGCTTGTGGGATCTTAGTTCCCCAACCAGGGACTAAATCTGGGCCCCAGGCAGGGAGAGCTCAGAGTCCTGACCACTGGACCACCAGGGAATTTCCAAATTAATTCCTATATAAAACGATATTACGCATTACTGAGTATTGCCCAGGTAAACCCACTACCTCCCTCTATTTTCCATAATGTAACTAAACTATATGATGAAGCAATGCTATGAGCCCTCACAGGGAAAAGAGGGGGCAGGTGGGGGGCACTCCACTGGGAGCTGAGCAGCTTCTGCCACAGCAGCAGGAAGCTCTGCTCCTGCAGCAAAGGGACAGGGTGGTGGCCACTGCCCAGAGGTAAAGCCTTGCCTGCCTGGGATTCCAGCGTGATTCTGGCGGCTTCTGTGGCTAAGCCGTTTTAGTCGCGTCTGACTCTGTGTGTCCCAGAGATGGCAGCCCACCAGGCTCCCCTGTCCCTGGGATTCTCCAGGCAAGAACA